>JANHFR010003141.1:26685-40143 GCA_032468015.1 Mimophis mahfalensis | reverse complement strand
TGACTTAAAGTACTGCACTTGCCAAACAGATCTAATTTATAAAACTATACATTGAAATTTTTTTCCTTCTGAGTCCCTTCCTTATTTTCCTTTATCTTTACTAAGTTTACGGTTGGGAGAGAATCACACAAAAGACTATTAAATATGACGCATGCAGAAGCCTTGCAAAAGTACAAGAGATACAAAACTATGATAAGATGATCACCTTATAATTTGTTTTTACAGACTGACATAGAACGAAATGTCATGAGATCTATTCTCAGGTAACCTTATCCGTCCATCCATCCACATCCCTCTCCATATGAAGAATACTGAGAACCTTCCTTCTCAAAGAAACTGTGCACTGACATTGATAAAGCACTTGTTTATTACCAGTGTGTCACTGTTTGTCAATCTACATACTTTAAATATAGTAGATAATATGACCATTCTGAAATACTTTTTTCAAATCATTCATAGAAGATATCTATTTTATCAATTTACTCATTAGATTTCTATTTTGCCTTTTCTTCAAAAGAAAGGGCAGTATATGCACCATTTCCTCACGAAATGTTTCCCTGTAACAATAACCACCTGTTGCAGGATGGACTGTCAGTAGTGAAAGTTCCAAAATCATCTAATGAGCTTTTATGGCTAAGAATGGTTTTTAACTATAACTGGTGATAGAGTACAACCTCTTAACCATTATACAAGGATAAGAAATACATGCATTCATGGGGATTAAAATTAGAATCCAATCTGGGTCAGTCACCAGAACCAGATGTTTTGTCTTCTGAGTGTTTAGACTCATGCTGGACCCCTTGTTTAGGGAACTGGTGATGGGCTCCATCCTAAATCCAGAAACTCGGAAGACAAAACCTCTGGTCCCGATGACCAACCCAGATTCCTGCAACATTATCCTGGGAAATGTATATTCACCTTCATTCGGATTAAAATTAGCACATACTAAACTAGGTAGAATGTGTTGCCCCCGCTCACCCACAAGTCAGGATTGGTGTAGAGAGCTTTATTCAGTCAGTTCTCTCAACATTTCCATTTCAGGTTTTCAGCTAACCCCCAGCTGCAAGCTTGGCACAGTAATTGGCTCATGACCAAATAGATAACCAAAAGTGAAACAAGCTTACAACCAAACCAAAACAATCTTTACAATAAAGGTTTCGCCTGCATAGGTTAAAAAAAAAAAAACAGCTCAAAATCCCCTTTGAGGTTAGGGGCCTCCAGTGGCGTTTGTCAACAAGGCTGGTGGTCCAAATTTCAGGGCTTGCACAGGAACAGTCCAATCCAGGAATGCAGGGGGTCTTTTTCAACAAAGTCAGCCACAAACAAGCTCCAGACTAACCTTCCAGGCAATGGCCAATTAGTCCACCCGATAGATAACTGACTGCTACAAACACAAACATGAACACTCTTCACAACTGAATTAAATAAATCCATGACCTGCAGAGTTCCAGAAACACAAACAACCATCTGGCCACAAACCACACACATTGCTTCTCTCTGCCTGCCATGCTAAATAGCCCCTCCTGGTGCAGCCCATTAAGAGGGGTGGGGCCTTTCCCCCCGTGCTCTAGTATCTACCAAGGCCAGCAGCTCCTCCCCTTGCTCCTCATTGGCCTGCAAGCTGTCCCCAGCCAAGGCATGTTCAGCTGACTGCTCAGGATCAGCAAAACTGGACGTGCCAGGAATGCTCTCATTCTCCCCTGAGGCCTCTGAGGAAGACGTGGATCAGCCACCATCTATAGGAGACATCACTTAGAAATGGATATGTTTAAGATTAATAAATAAATATAAATACGAAACAAATCTGGCAATGACTGTTCTTTGTTCAATCCTAATTAATTTCTAGATTAATATTAAATTCGGTAAATAAAAATAACTGCAGAATCAAATGTCTATACAACACTTATAGACTATATTCCATTTTGTACATTTCTTATAGAAAACCATCAGTTATTAGAACAGATTTCCTTCTCCCATGTTATCCTTTCCCAAATTATTTGACCTTCAATCACCTTGTGGGGTGATATAGGATGGTGAAGACTGGATGGTGGACAGCAAGGGAAGCAATGCTTCACAAGTAGTATCTATTCATAGGTTATAAACCAACAGACCTTCAATATTTGAAGTATTTATATTCCACCCTTCACCAGATTATCCAACATGTAACTTACACCATAGTCAAAAGCATTGTCATGCTTTAAGACAGCATGACAATTGCAGCACATAATTTATAGGAGTATATGCTATATAATAAGAGAAAGCAGAAACATCAGCTATTTAATCTCCCTAAATACAAGAAACGTTGGTTTACAAAAAAATATCATCAATGTGGAGGCCAGTGATAGAAATCAAAGGAACCAAAGGAATGTTACAAATCAAGGAGCCACGATTGAGAATACCTTGTTACCATGTACATACAACCACATTTTCAAAATCCTTGCAAAGCATTTGGTAGCTTGCCTGGAAAAAGATAAGCATAACTATTGATTTTACATTATGCAGAAGTGTGGAATTCATTAGTCTGAGGAAGGCAGGGTAATGGTGGAAATAAACCTATATATAATAGCAATTTGGGGCACAGAACTTGAATACTGTGTATATTCCCAAACTACTTCTAAATCTAGTATAAAAAAGCAACTAGTGATGAAAGTAATTAAATTTAAGCCCAAATTCTTCTTCCATGCAAAAAGCAATTTTCATATCCCAGACAAACCCAAGTCATACGGCTTGCTAACAAAGACAAGAGGCATATAAAATGAGAACCCTGAAAGGCCAGTGATATGCTAAAAAAATTACCTGTACTTCTTTCACTGAGATCTTGTTGAGCATTCTTCCTAGAATTGGCAGATTAAAAACATACACACATAAAGGAGCCCTCTGGCCATTCTTGAGGTAAGGAATCTGTTGCCAAAACCAGGAGAACCCTGTGATGATATTTCTGTTGTGTCTAGAGAGACAAAAAAGTCTATTATCAGAGTTCTGAAATTGTGTATTATGTCAAAGGTATTCTTACTGAGTAAAACTGTTCAATCCTGACTTTCTGTTGGCTTCCATCTTTGTAAACTGCAGCCACAGTCAAAGCTGTTGTTTGTCAGAATGCAGCAAGATATAATGCAACATACAGTGTTGCATTGGACTACTACTTAAAAATGGAAGATTCCCTGTTCCACACTTCCTTTGCTCTCTCACAAACTCCTGAAGTTTTCCTGGAAGAATTTCCAATCTTCTAATGAGAGTTTAGAGAATTTCCCGTGTTAGGACTACAGGGAAAAGAGAAGCAGTTCACCTATAAGGTCCATTTTGAAAATGGATAGCTGAAGTGTAAAGGAACTCATAACACTGGTTTATCTATGTATGTGCTAACTAACTTGTGAACTATTATAGGAAATACAGAATTATTTCCCACATAGCCAAACCTTTGAAGCTAAATGCTTGTTGATTAAGGTCTAGATTCACTACCCAGAAACTGATAAATCTTGTTGATGACTGCATTCCAGATCATGCCAGTAGCTGTCTGAATTACTTTGAGGAGGCCTTATCTAAGGCAAGGAAGTTATGGCAAATCAGGCACTTTGCTATACTGGATGTGCTGTATTTGATCTAGATACATAACTATCTAGCCTGAATTACTATAATATTTAAGACAAAAGTAGATATATATATATATTCTCTGAAATCCTACAATAACTATTACTGTAATCAAAATTTGTGAATTTTAGTTAAGCTAGGGGGTTCAAATAGAAAAATTAACATAAAATACATTGAGTTTGCACTCTTCCTGGCATACCAAAGCATGTATTTTTATAATTAATGTTAAGACATGGGTTTAATTCATAGGTGTTCAATTATGCTGAATGGAAAACGGGGCTTTGTTCTTTACCTAACAAATAACCAGATGTTTAAACTATCTGTATGAGGTACCCCGTCAAATTTGGTTTCAGCAGAGATTCCTGCCCTGTTTAATCCAACTATCTATTGTTGAAGGAGTGTATTGGCATCATCTTATCCTTTGCCAGAATAACAAAAGATGCTGGACTATTCCAAATTAAATCTAGATTTCAGCTGGCCTGATTCTCTATTGATAACAGTATATAAGTTTCAGTCCAAATAAATCCCTCTACTTCTCAAGAGAGTCTAGGAATGTATTACGAAACAATGAATTTGTAATGAACATCTATACTGTTGCTCCTGTTAAAGATTATTAACCTAATAACTTTATAAAACCCTTTAAACAATTTCATTTAACAGGGATCATTTTGGCTAATCAGGTGCATGCAGTGGTGGGATTCAAATATTT
Source organism: Mimophis mahfalensis (assembly GCA_032468015.1). Taxonomy (NCBI): domain Eukaryota; kingdom Metazoa; phylum Chordata; class Lepidosauria; order Squamata; genus Mimophis; species Mimophis mahfalensis. The sequence goes on along the minus strand of JANHFR010003141.1, from coordinate 35,846 downwards.
TTACTACCGGTTCTGTGGGCATGGCTTAGTGGGCATGGCTATGCTGTCAGCCAGAGGTGGTATTTGCTGGTGTCAGCCAATCAGAGGTGGTTCTCTGAATCAGTCAAAATTCTTGCTACTGGTTCTCCGGAACCTGTTGGAACTGGCTGAATACTATCTCTGGGTGCATGTCAATGGCCAACTAAAACCCACTATATTAATTATATACTGTAAATTTTGAACCATAAGACTCACTTTCCCCCCCCAAAAAAACTGGGGGGAAAATGAGGGTGTGTCTTATGGTCCGAATGCTGTCCAGCGCACGTACGAGCGGAGCAAGCAACTCTCAGAATGACGGAGCTAAATATTTTAGTATACCAGTACTATTTGGTTCAGAATATTTTTTTCTTGTTTTCCTGCTCTAAAAACTGGGTGCGTCTTATGGTCAGGTGTGTCTTATGGTCCAAAAAATACAGTATTTAAATATCATTGTTTTATTTATATATATATATAACAATGATATTTAAATACCGTATTTTCACTAGCTGATCACTAGCTGACCACTAGCTGATTACCCATCTTCGCCTGGGTATAGTCATCCTGGAGCCAGTTGCCTCCACTGCTGCCTGCTCTGTCCCTGTGTCTTGTCCTGGCCTAAGGTTTCAAAAGGCCTCACCTCATCCCGGCCTAAGGTCATTGCGGTGACTGCGCTGCTGCCTGCTATGGACAGCTGCAGCCTCCATTACAAAGGCCTCCATACTGTCTGCTGCTGCCTCTTCCTTCCCTGCTCAGCCCTCACCTCGTCCTGGGGAGCCCCCATTTCAAAAGGCCTCTATATCATCTGCTGTTGGACCCTTCATTTCAAAAGGCCTCCATACTGGTAGCTTGTACTGCCCATGAGCCAAGCTTAGCCAGATGCTGCTCTCTGGCACCCCTCGTGGACAACATTGGCAATATCTCCACAGTGCAGGGGTCAGCACTTCAACAGTCATTTTAGGGGGCACAAACCTCCCAACGGCATCTGAGATCCCCACAGTATTTTTCTCCAGAAGGTAAGCTACCTACATGGCAAGTTTCGTTGTGATTGGTCCAGCCGTTAAAGATTGTATATAGAACATAGACACAGCACCCACCCACCCACCACACTCTGTTTTATATAAAGAGAGATAATCTTAGAGAAAGAATTTATTACAGATAGCTGGTTAGTAAAATATTTTTTCGCATGCTACTCTTTCATTTTGAAGGAAAAATAAAATTATGGGTGCAACAAACACACCAATGTTGCATCAGGCTATGCACTGAGATAAGAGGCTTCCTCTGTGCAGCTGAGTACAAGTCAAAATCCTGATTTAACATAACATACACCATATATGGTTTTCCAGAGAGGTACTTTCCTGACTGTTTTCTCTGATTGGTTTCAACCCATTGAATTTATATGACTCCCAAACTGTTGGGAGATTTTCGGGGGAAGATGAAGTAGTGGAGGATTGTAGGCTGTGTTTCTCAGATGCTAAACCTGCATTAACAGACTGTCTCTACCTGGAATTTTATTTGCTCCTCATGGCCCTGGTTGGTTGCTTGGTTTATTTATTTACTGAACCTATTTGGCCAGGCACATAAATGATTCTAGGCAGCTCACAACAATCCATAAAAGTAGATCAAAATCCTCCAGCCTAACCAGTGCTTGGGGGAAAAGCCAGGTTTCACAGCCTTCCACAAGACAAAAATGTAAGGACTCCTCAGCTCTCAGATGAGAGGCTATTCCCACTGGGCTGGGGTATACCTCTGAGACCCCAATAGGTGACAACATTTAAGAGAACTGAAACAACCCCACCCTATTCCATATACCACCAGAAAGAGGCCATTCCACAGATAAAATATACTGTGTGGGGCTTGAATTGCCCTTAGAAAGCAGTAGTAAAATGCAGGTGAACCATGGATACCCAATGTTGTACATTTCCTGAATACTGCACAAGATGCAGCTCCCAGCTAGTTTTCCGGGGCAGCCTAATGTAAAGCACATTGCAATAACCAAATGGGAGGACAACAGGCCAAGAACAAGGTTTTCTGGTCCAGTAATGGGTGAAACTGGTGAAGGGATTTGTGCAAAGGTCTCATTGGCCATAGCTACCACCAGCTCTTCCAGCAGGAGCTATAAGTTTAGGAAGATTATACACTTGATAACATACATCCGATTTGTCTGGGGGAAATGTTACCCCATCCAGAATCAGAGATCTCAATACACCTCACCCTGAGAGGCCAGACAGATCCATCTTGCAAGCAATCCATCTTGCAAGGACTGAACTGCAACTGGTTTCTCCCTACTAGGCCCCTATTGGCTCCAGGTATTGAGCAAGCGCCATCATTATTTGTCGGGAATGGATTAGAGATGCATAATTGATGTTACTATTCTGCTGCCAGATAACCGCTAGCAAAGGCTTCATGGGATGTTAAATGGGAGGGCAGCAAGACGTGAGCTCTCAGGCACCCCACATGGCAGAAGCCTAGGCCTGGACCCTGCCTCCCCAAAACAATTGACTGGTACTGACTATAGAAAAATAAGTACCATCACAAAATGGCGTTTGCTACTCCAAATCTCCAGAGCTGGTCCAGCAAGATACCATGATAAAAAATCTAGGGATGCCTGGATGAGTGCACCACCATCATCCTGAGCTTGCCACAGGTTTTTCACAGTTGTCAAAAACTGAACAATTTTGGAGAGTATTTGGAGACTGAAGTAACCCCATCAGTTTGGGGGTGCAGCTGGAATTATTGTTTCTAGTTATTAAGGTATTATTTGAGACGATTGTTTTGTGGTGTTCAATAAACTACTGAAAGTCCTTCAGCGTACATACAACCAATAAATAAATAAATATATTGCACACAATAATCAAGATAGCACCTGACCAATTTAGAATATGGTGGAATTATTGCATCCTATAATTTAGAAACCAAGTTTTTTTATATATATGCAGTATACTTGCCTTTTTTCCCTCCAGTCAAACAACACTCCTGGTTTACATTCAATTTGCAAGCAGCACACTGAATTATTATATTTTTCCACAAGTACTATTTCCAAAGCAAGTGTATACCCATGTACCACGCAATGGGGGGGGGCCTCCCATTGTTTGCCCCATTCCAGCCAACCTAGCATTTTGAAAGAATGCGAACGTGAATAGATAAATAGATGCTACTTCAGAGGGAAGGTAACAGCATTCTGTGCTCCTCAGCATAGAGTCATGTTCTCCACCTGACCCCGGAAGTGTCTTTGGACAACGGAGATGAACACCATCTCTTAGAATTGGACACAACTAAACAGGGGAAACCTTTGCCTTTGTTTTTTCATATATGTGTAAGGATATATGAGAATGACCTTGAGGGATAAGGGGAAGAGATGCTGCCAAGGAAACTATCAGACAAGAGAGGAGGAGCCCCAGTGGTTTAACAGTCAGAGAAAAAAAAGCCACAGAAGGAGATTTGTAGTTTTAGACTTGCATGATTCTGTTAATGTAGCCTTAAAGTTAAATAGAATTAGTTTATCTGGACAGGTTTCCTATCAGGTTTACCTGATAGGAATATGATAATATGCATGTACATATATACAGACGTGCTTCAAAAGAACTTTGTACTTATCACTGTTGCTATATGACCAACGGATTTCAGTATTATTTGTTGTTCTTTTGTATAGTTTTATACTGTATTGTATATTGCTCAGAGTTGTAATTACATTTATAAGATAATATATACAGGTATACAGGTATATTATAAATGTTAAGTACAAGGAACCTATCAATAATGTTTTAAATGTTGTTTTTTGAGTGATATTATATTACTCAAATTTGTATTACCTGTAAATTTGATAAGCATTCTTGTTATCTTTATTTACTACTCAAAAGTCACTCTTTGAGTATAATTTTCAAGCTAAATATTTATGCACTTAATTGTCACATCATCCAGTCCACAAGAATATCATGGGCCATTTTGTTCAATGTTTTGCTAAAATCAATATACTAGGTCTACAGCACAAGTCATCTGATAAAAAAATGAGATAAGGTTAGCCTGACAAGAGTTGTTCTTGACAAATTGTTAAGCCCCTTAACTGCAAAGCACAATCAAGGAACCAAGATTCGCATGGCCTTTCTTTAATGAGTTCTAATGCTAAGCAATAGAGGTTAGAATACAAAATTCTGAGATTTGAGATAAGAACCCTACAGACATCCTTTATTCATGAGTTTGTTAAGGTGGAGTCTCTTTGAAACTTTTGACTTTTCCAAGGCCATTTGCATGTCAAGCTAAGAATCCATTTCTTTGATAAGCCTGTAACAATCTCTCTCATCTGCTTGTGACTAGAAATACACCTCCCTTCACTTTCAGTTTCAGCACAATCTCTCACACAAATCTAAGCTGACTTCTGATAATTTCAACATTGTTTTCAAGGTGGTTCCCTCACAAATTTCTTTATGATATGCTTAAAAATCCTTTCAGGTAACAATGTCAGACTGGTCTTTATTTTCCCAATTCTGTCCCCCTTTCTTAAAGACAGGGGCATCAGCCATCTTCCAGCATTTTTCTCTAAACTAATTCTCAGATTTTTAAAAAAAAGACAGCAAACCAACTTTCAATTAGCAAGTATCTTCACGACACTATTCATTTGCATGTAGAGATTTAAATTAATTGTAATAAATAGAAAAATGGTCAAAGAATATACATCAATCTGAGGTTTTTATGCTAACTTTCATTCTGTTCTTCCAAATTTCTTGCTGGAGCACAAATTTCTTGTCAAAGTCTAAACCAAACTATCGATTGATTAGGTCTTACTTTTCTTCACCACTCATAATTTACTCTTATTTTGTATCATTTCCTTTTACAGTATTCTAAACATATTGGTAAGTCAATTTTGCTGTTCTTGGCATCATTTGCTAACATTGTGAAGTTTTCACTTCCTACGTCTGTCCTTATTGTCTTGTTTGCCTATATACAGCATTAAGCCAAATATACCATATTCTTTTTCTGATCCATTTCCTACCTACTCTGTGGCAAATGTCTACATTTCTTTGTACTAAATAATACTTGCAGGCTTTCGAAGTTTTCATATAACGCTTCTTTTCAAAAGATATAGGAGAATTAAGTTAGTTAATAATGTTAAGTATTTATAATATTTAAATACAGTTTTCATACATTTAAATTATTCTAATATTCCACTTGTTACTTGATACCCACCAAAGACAATAAAGAAATCTTTTTAAAGTTAAAAGAAAAGAGTGGGGGGAAAAACTATCTGCTGCTCAGTATTATAAAAAGTAAGATTATATCCACAGAAAATTTATCCCAGTACAAATTGCCAAAGCAGAAGTTGAAGTACCAAGAGGTTTTATCTTCCTAAGCTCAACATTCACATGGATGTTCGTTGTCTATAGTAAGGGATAAAGAAACATCTGCTACTCAGAAGAAAGATTCTAGCAAATTGGGACTAAATACAGAGGCATAAGGACTTCTCACTGACAACAAAAGTACATATTTTCAAGGCCATGGACTTTCCAATTGTAACATACGGCAACAAAAAGTGAATCAACAGAAAAGTGAACAAGAAAAATATGGATTGATTTGAACTGTGGTACTAGGGAAAATTGTTGAGTGTATGATTGGAAATTGTAATAATGAAGGCACAGTTAGATATAAGTTAGATTTAAGAAAGTTTATATCTCGTAGTAATATATCAAATGCAAAATTCAAAGTATATATCATCAAATCTCTGAATGATATCCTTATTTATATTATTTACTGTTAGAAAAAACCAGAAAATCTTTACTATAATAAAGCCTAGCCAAAGGGATGAAGAATTGTAACTTTTTCAGTTTGACATACTAATACATATGGCTATAATTCTTTAAAGAAATGAATAGAGGTAGATAAAGAATTGGAAGGCTTGATTACAATTTAAGATTATAATTAAATATTGATACCAATACCTTTTGTATTTAGTTACTGACATCAACAATCATCAGAGTTCTTCTTTAATCCTTTTTCCATGGGACAAATATAAAGGAGAATATTTCTTTCTCAAATGTTTCATCCGTTTAGTTTTTCAATAAAAAGCATAGGTTCATATTTAACCTTAGCTCATGTGCAGCATTTAAAAACACAATTAAAAATAGTCTACATTTAAAATTCAGAAAATGAAGGTATAAGTCTACAATTCTGTTTTTCCATATAAGCCCCAGTTAAAAATAAATGATGGGAGTTTGACAATATTGTAAGCTTTGAGTCAGTGAACAGAATCACAGAATCAGAGCTGGAAGGTCATTGAGTCCAATTCCCTGCATAGTACATGATCTAATTAGGTAGTTTTGACAGATGGCTACCAAGTCTCTATTTCAACATTTCTAGGAAAGGAGAATCTAACCTTCTAATGGGGAGGATAATGGGAGTTCCACCATGTGTTTATTGGACCCGTGTCCCTCCTGGCTTATGTATGAGGCCAGGGGGAGTACCTGCAGCTGGCTCCATGTGGTGGTATCTGCCTCTTTACGGGAGGGTAACTTCCCCACCATCTTGAAGGAGGAGGTGGCCTGCGTTGGACCCGGCAGTGTTAGACAACTTTCATCTAGTCTCCAACCTTCGCTTTGTGGCGAACGTTGTTGAGATCATGGTAGCTCATCAGCTTCCTCAGTTCCTGGATGAAGCTGATTACCTAGACCCGTTCCATTCGGGCTTCAGGCCCAGACACAGCACTGAGACAGCTTTGGTCGCACTGGTTAGTGATCTCTGGCGTGCCAGGGACAGGGGTTTTGATACCATTGACAATGGTATCATGTTGCAGCGGCATTAGGGGGTGGGAGGTACTGTTTTACGGTGGTTCTCCTCCTTTCTCTCTGGCCATGTGCAGTGGGTGTTGGCGGGGGGGGGCAGAGATCAACCCCGAGACCTCTCCTTTGTGGAGTGCCTCAGGGGTCAGTTCTCTCACCCCTTCTGTTTAACATCTATATGAAGCCGCTGGGTGAGATCATTCATGGCTTTGGGGTGGGGTATCATCAGTATGCTGATGATTGCCAGCTTTTTATATCTACCCCAGGCCACCCCAGTGAAACCCTCGAGGTGATGTTCCAGTGCCTGGAGGAAGTTCAGGCCTGGATGGGGAGAAACAGGCTTCAACCGAATCCCGCCAAGTCTGAGTGGTTATTCATGTCGGCATCTAGGGGCAGTGGGTCAATTCCATCTTTATCTATAGGGGTGAGGTGTTACCTCCTGTAGACAGGGTGTGCAACTTAGGGGTTTTCCTGGATGCGGGACTCACATTGGAGGATCATGTGGGGACCGTTGCCAGGGGAGCCTTTGCCCAGGTCCGCCTGGTGCAACAGTTTCACCCCTGCCTGGACTGAGATGCCTTACGGACAGTCACGCATGCACTGGTGACCTCCCACCTTGATTACTGCAATGTGGTCTACATGGGGCTGCCCTTGGGGACCATGCAAAGGCTTCAGCTGGTGCAAAATGCGGCCATGCGAGTTGTGATGGGAGTTTCCTGATACTCCCATGTAACGCCTCTACTCCGCACTCTGCATTCGCTCCCGGTTGCCTTCCGCATGAGATTCAAGGTGATGGCGATGTATAAAGCCCTGAATGGCTTGGGACTAGAGTATTTGAGGGGACACCTACTGCCACTATCATCTTCCCACTGTCCGATTTGCTCCCATAGGGAGGGCCTTCTTTGGGTACTGCCGGTGGGGGAGTGCTGGCAGGCAGTACCTAGAGGAAAGGCATTTTGGGTGGGGGCACCTGCCCAATGGAACCAACTACTGGTTGAGCTATGGATGGCACCCAGCCTTAGAACTTTCTGCAAGGAATTGAAGACACTATTGTTTACATCTGCTGGCCTATATTTATCTACTCAAAAAAATTACGTGGGCCTTTTCAGAGTTTAATTTGAGACCAGATAGTAAAGATGCTTGAAGTAAAAAAAGAAGAATACCCAAATTCCCCATTGACAAATTTACTGGGGGTAAATAACTGTGGTGACAGTGTAGTGTTAGGTGGTAGAAGGCATTATGGGCAAATCTTCTCAGATCTGATGTGTGACACAGAATGTAACAGCATCCTTTAAAAACTCCCTTTTGTTCCACAGGACATCAATGAAGTGATTTTATTTACTCCCCCATTTACAAATTAATCAGAGAAAAATTAAGCCTTGTCTTTAGGTATAGTCTTAAATATTTTACAAATGTATGTAAACTATGTGACAGAATGCTCTGGTTTTTTTTTCCAAATAAATCTAAAACTATCTTTTAAAAACAGCTGACACACTGTATAAATGGGAAGCACATATTTGTGTGTGTATATACAAACACACACATACAGAGTGATTTATTATGTATTTATCTCTTGCCATCACTATAGTATGAATACTGCTGATAATTTAGATCCACTCTGGGCAGTTCCTACTCCATTAATATTAGCAATATGGGCTTCACTTTAAGGCAATGACTCTATTAAATGTTTTAAAATGTGTGTCATTTATCATTAGCCTCATGATTGTGACATTCGTGTTATGGGTAAGGTGGTGTCAGCAGATTTAATAAATCCTTATTGTAGGGATTCAGAAGTCAAACATAAAAACAGCTACAGGCTCAAAGCAACAATGTGGCAACATGTCATGGGAAGCAACATTTTAAAAATGCATGTTTTTAATTTTCTATCCAAGTGAGAGGAAAAAGAAATAACATAGCTATTAAAAGGCTAGCATTTCCTGCTAGTTCCCATATAAAATTATTGAAAAAAAGTATTTTAAAAGATACTTGCAGAAAAAAATGAATGTTTTATGAATGGCCTTTTGAGGCAAAGTTTTGATGCCACCTAATGTTTTCTGGGTTATCTGCAGAGTTTGTTTGCTAAACTTTTTTTTAGCCCACTTTACTATCAGGGCAAGGGGAGATTGCTTTCATCTTTAGTTCAAGTTTTATATCCGTCTACTTATGTAAATATGTACACATACACTATCTAATTTTAGAACCTGAAATTTAAGTATAAGGTGGACCTGCGCTCGGCTCCTGACCTCTGCTCCTTTCGGAAGAGTTGAAGACTTGGCTCTTTGCACTAGCCGGCCTAGACTGAGGGGTTTTAAACATGTTTGTAGGGCTAATTGATTTAATTTAATTTAATTTTAATTTTTGTACTGCATGTTTTTA
>JANHFR010003141.1:0-10673 GCA_032468015.1 Mimophis mahfalensis | reverse complement strand
TTTGTATTTGGTTTTATTTTAATTGCCCTGTACACCACCCTGAGTCCTTCGGGAGAAGGGCGGTATATAAATTTAATCAATCAATCAATCAATCAATCAATCAATCTTATCTAGAAGGGGTATCCAAATATCATAGAATTAGTTCCTTTATTTTAGAAATAATATTTTAGAAAATATTCTGAAGAAGATAGGAGTAGTGTTTACAGAAAGTTTCTCTACATAAAGCTTGACTTGCAGAGTATTCAATTTAGTTTTTATTTTATTTTATATATAATAAATACAACACAGTATTGTATATACCGGTTAGCAAAAGCCAAGCTTCATACAAGGGTATAGACGTAGTTTTGGATAGTAGGCTTTTCCATTGTAAAAATACAAGTTGTGATAAAAATAACAACACCAACCCTACATTCTACTGAAAATATGATAGGAGCAATTAACACTGAAAACAGGAATTCTGTGAATTCGCTTCAGTCTCTACCTGCAGGCAGCTTCTGAATAACAATGATCTTCAATTCAGAGCTACACAGCTGCTCCAGCTGTAGAGACTAGCATCACATGGAAATGGTTATTTGGTGTTCTTTCTCACACACAGCATCAATTTACAGCTTGGAAGTGTGGCTCATCCTTGCAGGATTATACATAATCAACTAGAGGAAGGCAATATTCATAGTACAGAGGTGAGGAACATTATGCACCTTTGTGCGGGGCCCCAAACTGATGACTAAATTATGCATTTTTTTTCACTTGCTTTTACATGTTTTTTGCAAAAAGGGAAAAAACATTATGGGGGGGAAAGAGAAACACTTCCTACTTATCCAATTCTCCAAGAGCAGGTTCAAATGCAAAGGCTCTATAAGAAAATACATTATGTTCCTTACTCCTGAAATTTAAATGCAGAATTTCAGCCTGTGCGTATATGCATTGAATATAGGCAAATAATGGTGACGTATCTACATATCAATCGTAAGAGTAGAGAATAAATGTTATGTAAGTTTTCAGAAAGGTCTAGATGGAAAATGAAGAGTTGAAATGACAAACTTGTATTATATTTTGAAAGGAAAAGAATGAATTTTCCTGATAAGCCAGTATATTTTAAGTATTTTCAAGATTAAAAAAGAAAGTAAAATCTATTGTGATTAAAAGTTTGGAACAGAATACTAAGTGATAATTGCTGCAGATAATTAAAATTTAAAGTATTAAATTATTTAGCATCCTCTAAATAATTGAACTTTAAAAACTAAGCAGAATAAGACTGTAAAAGTTTGTGCAATGTATCACTGCATTTTATATATGAAAGAAGATATGCATGCCCACATTACTTTTATTGATACAAAAAGTGCCTTCCAAAAGCCTTATAAAGGAAATTAAACTATATTGATTTACATTCCCTGAAAAAGAAAATGAAAAGCTGATCTCTGAGGAGCATTCAGTAGATATATTCAATATTTAGTTAAATTGATATTATTCAAATATATCACAAATTGAATGTATAATCTCATGAGATATATGTTACAGTAAAAGACTGGTTTTGATTCCTCTTCTCCCAGTTAAACGTGGCTGAAATGCTTTAATTGACTTGGCCTTGGTAATCAATTGTGAGTGGAAGAAGAAATTTATAACCAACATCAGACTTATCTAGTTATCATTTAACAGTGCTGACAACAGATATATGGAAATTGCTTGATGCTTGAACTAAGTTGCATTTAGATGAATTTTAAATTAAAATTATATATGTTTTGAGATGCAGCTTACTAAAGTTCAAGATGTCTAGGAAAAATAACACAAATCCAATTATAAAAATAATTAAAATATTCTAATTTTAAAAATTATATAAAAATACAATGGAATAGAAATGTGTTCGATATAACAGCATGTTTCTTAGGGAGAATTCTATAAAACAAAGAGGGAAAGAAATGCAATTTCACCAATATCCTCCTGAAGATTTTCTGTATTTCTGTGCTTTGTATTTTGGTTTGTTTGTTATGCTTTTCTATTATAAGATTTTATGGACTTTACATGACTCTATATGATAATGGATGCCACTCTGAACTGTGTGCTAAATGGTTAAGTATATACAATGGATGGATGGATGGATGGATGGATGGATGGATGGATGGATGGATGGATGCTCTGTACAAACTGTTGTAGACATTCAGAAAAAAGTGTTTAGAACAGCATAGATTGCAGCACAATCCTGCAAAGCTCTCACCAGCGTTGTCTCTACATATTTAAAAATACCATCAGATACAAACCAGAATGAAAAACACAAAAGTCATCTTATTGGTCAGAAAGAGAAAGTATAATCTCTCCTGAATTTAGCTCAGGAGTGATTGATTGATTATACAAACTGATTATACAAACTGAGATTGATTATACAGACTGAATGATTATACAAACACATCCATGTGTTTTTGTTAATGGTATAAAACGTTTTGATTGTACTTTTTTTTCTTTCAACTTTCCAATTTTAGTCTATGCTTTTAAGACTTCCTGGTAGCTTCTCATCCCACTACTAACAAGGTCTACTTAAAGCCAGTCATGTAGGTGCTATTTACCTAGTGTTCTTTTTTGTATCTTGCAGAACATTTGTTACTCCCTCGATCCAATCCAATTTACTCACTTAAATAATTATCATGCCATGGAGTATTCCATCAAATAATTTGCTGAATGCAGAAAATATTATTTCTGCAGAATTCTCACAATCTACCTGATCAAAAATGAGATGTTAGTCTAGCAATATTCTTGAGAACACTATACTGACTCCTAGTAATTGATCTCTTAAGTTCTTTAAAACAAATCCTTATGATCTGAAATGGGATCTAACTCAAGAACTGGTATCAAGCTAGCCACTGCAAAGTAAAGTACTTTATCTCTGCCTTTCATTTCTTACCTATTAGCATTTTGCCATCTATACAGAGCCACTGCCTTTTTTATATTTTGAACATAAATGAAGAAGCCTGGTTTATTCTTTGCATCCTTTGTATTTTCACTCTTCTGGCCAAGTTTTACAATTCTAGGCAGCCTCTCTCTACTCTGTGACCTGGGTCTTTTTCTGCTTTATATACGTCCTCTTTTCTGTTTTCCAATCTTCCCTAAACCCTTTGGCTTTTTCTGCTGTCCTTCATATTTTCCTCTCATTTGACCTACCTTCAACTGTACTTTCAAATTCTCCAATTTTAGGAGCTACATCCTCTTTGTCCTCCTTTTTGTATAGCTTCTCATGCCATGGGATCCCACATACCACTTCCCTCAGCTTATTAAAAGCCTTTCCTTTGAAGTTCAAGACTTATCTAGACTCAGTTTTACATTCCCTTAAGAGCAAGAATCCAGCTTCACTTATCGAACTCCCCCAATGTTCCTGTTACTTTTATTTTCTCAAGTTACATACTAATTACAAGGTCTTGTTTTCTCAAGGTGATCCCCAGTACTTCCTTTACTACAAGCATTCCTCCACTAAAACAGGACAAATTAGTAAGAAGAATAAAACAGATAAGCTAAACTTTCCATTTATAGAGAGACTGCACCAATCAGATATTGCAGTGAAAAGTACTTAGTTTATTTAGCATATGGCACACTATTAAAAATAAAATACCTGGTAGATATTATCAACCATGACATTATTTGCAAATGAAAAAATGCTTTTATTGAGACCCTCCATTTTAAATTAAAGAAATATAAGGTACTTAGAATATACAGCCTGTTCCCTTCTAGAAGCTCTAGGCATTGAAATTCTATATAAATATTCAGAAGCAATGCTACCATGCAATATAAAATTTAAAAAAAACACCCTTGTTATATGCAATCCAACTGTTCCAATTAAAACAACATATTGCCATTACTATCCATATATTATTTCATATAACTTAATAATATAAACCTAACAGTGCATTAATCATGAGTTGGGAATTAATAGAAACAACCAGAGGCATCTGCAGAATGTGATGGCTTAGTCAAACCGACTACTGTAATGTAAGTTGTACTTCTTACATATGTATATTGTTGCAATGGACAAACAAAAGGTTGTGCCGCAATATTCTTTCTCTCCCTTCCCATAATGTAACAAAAATGTGTTAAAACCACAGTACACACTAACTGAACAATTTGAAGCCAATCAAATTATTTCCGATGTAAAGAACAAAAATTCAATCTCTTTCTACTCCAAACATCTGGAAGTGTGGGAAAGAAGCACCGTAGAAACATCTTGAATTCAAGGTAAGTATGATATCCTATGGAAGAGTTATGTTAATTGACATTACGCCAAATGTTTGATGAGTATGTTAGGCATAAAATGGAACACTAAATAGGAGAAATAACTTTTTAATAGGAATAAACATATTCTGTTTTTACGCAGTTAGTATGGAAAGATCTGAAACACCACTTGGCAATCCATGCTGCATTGTAGTTGGAAATTATTGAGGCTATGTAACGCTGGAAAACTGACTCCAATGTTTATTTTTTTTCCTGTTTCTGCTCTGCCAAGCATGTATTAGATCATATTTATTGACTATCATGATTTTCAGCCCTTAGAATTTCAGTCACACACACTCTCTCTCACCCCATCAGAAGACATTGGCTTGCCACAATCTGTCAGATGTTTTAAACTTTGTCCTATTTTCATTCTCTATTTATGCCATTTCTACAAAGCTAAGAATCATTAAAAAATAATCAAATCAAATTTAATTTTAGCATTGGTTGTACCTACTGTGTGAAGTGCAATTCCTGGCTACTAATTTAAAACCAATCAACCTTCACCTGAAAAATAGTTGTGCAGCTCAAAACTTAAACAGATCAAACTGAAATCAAACAGATCTGCTTCATATTTTCTTTTAAATGAGAAGTGATATAGAAATGCTTAAAATAATAAAAGTTGGAGAATGTTGAACAGGAAATACTGTAATACAGATAATTTTTCCTTCTTCCCTTTGGTACATTTATTCTAAACTTGCAAGCTAGATTTATGCCTTGAAAGCCTGATGATATTCTCAGCCTGTAAATCCACTAAAATATTTCTTTGTAAGTTCCCTTCTTTATTTATTTTATAAATTTATTTTCACTAAAGAAATGCAATATGACTTATTTGTGATAGATAGATACTGATAGATGGATGGACAGACAGACAGACAGAGATAGAGAGATATTTAACACTTTTCTAACACTTTATTTTTTTACAATGTCTCCAATTTAAGAAAATTTATTAGCAAAATTATGAAAAAATATCTCCAAAAATCAAATAATTATTCAACATACACATCTAGCATCCAATCTATCTCACCCACATGAAAAACTGATATTTGTAAAAACTTTTACTCTATCAATATCTACAAATTTCATAATAAATTAAAGCAAATGTTTCTTTAATCCAGCTAGATTGTAGCTATGTTAAAAAAAACTCCCAAGTAGAAGATTTATCTAAAAAAAGAAAAATTAAAAATTAAACAACAGCAGTAGACCAGTGATTAGCCTAATCTTCCACTGGACCTCTATGAATAAAATATAACTGGAAACAATTTTCTATGTATTTCAGGCACACAGTTGCATAACTTGGATAAAGATGCCTATAACCATTTGCCTATATGGCAGACACTTGAACAGGCATTTAGGATGATTTATTAAAAAGTTTGTTTGGACAGGATAACTGCGTTTTTGATTGTTTAGCCAACACTAATACAATGCAGGAATACACATGTAACTGAAAACCTTTTGCACATTATTATACGACATTTACCCACACATCAATTTGTCTACTAAGACAGAAACTATTTAAGTGGTTTCTAGAATACATCAATTTCTTCTCACCTATTGACTGCTGGATTCAGTGGTATGTAACTATCAGCCACATAAGTGAATTATTCACATATAGCAAAAAAATTATTTCTGATTGTACCTGGGGGTGAAGTAACTGGCAGCTGGTGGCAGATTGTAAGACATGAGCTTGATGTCCTATCAAGTTTGAGTTCATTGAAAGTTCTGAGTCTCAGCCTACCAGTTACTTTTCAGAAATTTTATTTTCCAATCAGGCAAAATTTGAAAGTATCTGTACAAATTATCCTAGATAGCTTTCAGGTAATATAATAAATTGTGCATTTTTTGCGCTAATTCTCCAGGCCTCATTTCTAGTTAAAAAGAGCATTAAAAGCATCTTTTTAATTGCCATCTAAACCAAATTCAAACTTCTGTATGTCATTAAGCACAGTGCCCATGTTCATACCACTCTTATGGGCTTCTAGAAGATCCTTACCTTCTGTTTATTCGTCAAAATATTTTGACTTACAACTGCTATAGCTACTGGGGAAAGCCTTCATTATCTGAAATATCCACACAATGTTAGTCTAGGGGCTATTGGAAATGAAATACTGCAACAGAATTACATTGTTTCAGATAAATACAGCAATTCCTGTAATATTTTAAAGCAGCTTTCCTCAGTCTAGTGTCTTCCAGATGAAGTGAGCTCCTGTTTTAAGAAAGAAAAGCGTACAACTAAATTGAATAATGATAATTAAAAATAATAACTCTGATTCTGACTGGGGTTAGTGAGTGGGGCATTTCATTGTATATGCAGAACATATCAAAGCAAGGAAAGCTGCATTATTTATCTTGGTCATCTTTCTTGTTCTTACTAGACAATCACTTGCAAACACTGTGGGACTTTTTTATTGCCAGCTAAAGGGCTCGAGTCCTGCTGTTTGCCATTGCTGTGATTGTCAAACACCTCAGTTAAGGCAGAAATCAAAGCACAATAAAAGATACTGATTGAGGTGCTAACAAACTGATTGGTGTTCTTACCTAGCAATAGTATTTACTGCTTGATAAGTACTTTAAATAAGGCTAGGAAATACCCCAATCATTCATCAGCTTGTTAACCTGATTATTGTCCAAAATAGCATGTTTCTTCTCAATATTTAAATAAGCTACTGATGAAAATACCTCACAAAAATGCAAAATAAACTGGTGACTAATTCAATGTGATGAACAGCTCCTTTATTTTGTTCTGAGAACAATAAAACTCAAAACACAAAATGGGAATAATTACTAAATATTAGTGATCTGACTGCTGAGTTTTAAACCTTGCACCTTTTAAATTTCAATACACTCTACTGCCAAACCAAACAGCTGTCACCAACTTCATGCCCTGACACTTTTGAAAAGCACCAAATCAGGGTATCAAGTTTCTCCACAAAACTATAATACAATTAAAAGCCTAACAAAATTGAACGAAATCTGAACAGAATGTTTATATTTATCTCTCTGAAAATTAATAAAGGAATTATTTCTAATTAGTGATATATCTAAAATGCACATATCAATCAACAGATATTTATTTGCAATTCATACACAACTAGATTCTTGGAATAGATATAAACTGAATATTCATTAGATGATTCAGAGCACTGTACAATCCACAACACATCCTAAAAGTGAAGATTTCTTGTAGTTTTGGGTCTATCTTTCTAGACAACTTGAGTATTTTGTTCAAGAGATGGAAAAATTAAGGCAAAATATATCTTTTGGAGGCTGTTTCTATAGTCAATACCTCAAAAGATGGGATGTAATACTCCTCTGAAAAAGCTTTAGAAAACCTACCTGGGAGGGGTAACCCAAGAATGGTGTCTTGCCATGGGCATGTCCAGGCTTGTTCTAATGGGAAAAAATAATTTAGGGTTAACTCATGGGAGAATGTGGCAGCAAGAAGTGAAATGGATTGTTCTTTAATACTGCAATGTCAAGAAACAGTAATTAGAAGGAGAAATATTCTATTTGCCAATAGACACAAAATCCTAAAGATAATAATAGACCTACAAATAAATAACAAAATATAATGTTTGATAGATATTTCATTGCTGTCTTTGAAATATTATCAAATAAGTCACAAAAACAGGATTCAAATATGAGGAAGGAAGAGTAAGTAGCAAACTATAAGGAAGTGGATGAAAGGGGAATAAGTTGAATAAATGTAAAAAAATGGTGTGAAATAAATAAATAAAATGAGTATCTCACACTTTTAATTTATTTAACAAGGGCAGAAGGAGTTAAATGAAAGAAAACTGCAATGGAGAAAAGGGGGTTCTATTATATAATTCAGGAAACTCTAGATCCTGGTTTGAAATCCACACATTTTACTCTGAATTTCTGTAAGTCTACAGAACCACATTGGTCAAAAGTATTAAATGACTGAATGTGCGTACACTACATTAACCTCTTAGTTGGCAGAATGCTGACAGTGTCTAAATTACAGGGTGTAGTTTGCACAGAACAATATGAACTTGCTGGGCTTTGGTATCTTGGCCAAAATAAGCCAAAACAGACTACTGAGCACAGCATGCTGCAGGTGGCATTGGCACAATTAAGAATGATAACTTAGTTTACACTTTTACTATCTTTCTCAAAAGAATTGAAGTGAATGTGTGGAAGGACCAAAGACATAATGAGTGACAGAGTTACCTTGTGCCAAGATGGGTGGCAAACAAATTTAATAAATAAATAATTAATAAATTCATGTATGATGAATGAGAGAGAAACTAAAGAAAGAAATACATATACAGCTCACAAGTGAAACCAAGAGAACTAAATGAGGGAGGAGTCTGGTCTTGTGAACTGAAGTTTATTTATTTGCTACACTACTCCTCTTAACCATAACTCAGGTGAGCAACAGAAAACTTCCTAAAAGCTTTTCAAGCAGCCTCACACAAAGTATTGCAATGCTGACTAATGAATTAATGATCATGAGAAGTGGTTCCCAAGTTAGGGACTCAGTGCAAATACTGCACAATGGCTACTACCCACTTGTCAAGCAGAAGCCACGAGTACTGAAATTTATACTTTCACACTTGCAAGATTCTGTTACTGTACCCTTACAATAAAGTAGATTTAACTGATCGGTAAAACTGTTCAGTTTACCTAGGAGGGATGACATAAATCTTGGAAGTCTAAAAGTATAAACTTCCTGCAATCAACTTTAACTGTTCAGTTAGGGCAGGTTCTTCTTAAATTTTTTATCTGACCATTACGCAACTGTGAACTCTTTCTTAGTTAATCATACCCTAGGCAGCATCTTTTTTCCTCATCTCCTCATCTGCACATTCTTTTACAGTTAGTTATGTTATTGCCATAATATAATTTTAATAAAAAATCTTAACTATGCTTGCTCTTGTTCTTTTTCTTCTTCCATTAATGCTCCAGACATCTCCTACACAATTTCATCTCTCAAAATTCCTCTAAAAACCAAAACATTCTCCAAGACCCAAGAGCCCAGAGAATTCATATAGGCATGAACTGATTCAATTGCCATCACCAGATTGGTCTAGTGGTTATGGGGCCATGCTAGAAAGCATGAGATCCTGAGTGTGGGTCTTGCCTTAGCCAAGAAAGCCAGCTGGGTGACTTTGGGCCTGTCACTTTCTCTCAGACCAACCCATCTCATGGCATTGTTGTTGTGGAGAAAATAGGAGGAAGAAGATGTGGTGGATATGTTAACCACCTTGAGTTATTTGTAAAAATAATAAAGGATGAATGAATGAATGAATGAATGAATGAATGAATGAATGAACTGAACAAACAAACAAACAAACAAACAAACAAACAAACAAGACTACAGTTTGGTTAACTGTAAAGCAGAATGTTAGGGACTATAGCAACTTTCAATGGAAGCCCTCAAGGGCTATGAGGCACTTAAGTGAGACCAATTAAATTGGTCCTTCCAAAGCCAAAGTGAATCCAAGGCTAAGAAAGTGTGATGTGTACATGACAAATGACTAATCACAACAATAACAACAACAACAACAACAACAACACACACACACACACACA
Organism: Mimophis mahfalensis; assembly: GCA_032468015.1. NCBI lineage: Eukaryota > Metazoa > Chordata > Lepidosauria > Squamata > Mimophis > Mimophis mahfalensis. The sequence continues at coordinate 866 of JANHFR010003141.1, read as the reverse complement.
CACACACACACACACACACACACACACTGTGGTGATGCTATGACTGCCCTGAGAAAAAAACAAGTCTAGCACAAGGCTGCCTAAAACTTGAATCACATTCATGGTTGCTCTGGTGGCCATTAACTCTGGAACCACCTCCAGCCTGTGGCCTCAGAACAAGCAGACTGAAGTTTCCTAGAACTATAAGTCTGGAAAACTATGGTACCAATCTGGCTGCAGCATCCAACAGGCAAGGTAGGGAAATGGCTGTGTAACAGGAAGAGTGGTATACAAGCAGTAAGAGCCAGTTTGATCTAGTGGTTAAGGCACCAGGCCAGAAAGCAGGAGATTGAAAATTCAAGTTCTGCCTTAGCCATGAAAGCCAGTTGGGTGATTTGAGTTATTTGTAAAAATAATAAAGATGGGATATAAAAGCCCTCCTGTTCAACATCTATATGAAACTGCTGGGTGAGATCATCCATGGTTTCAGGGTGCAGTATCATCAGTACGCTGATGATACCCAACTTTTTATCTCCACCCCAAACCAACCCAGTGATGCCCTTGACATGATGTCCCAATGCCTGGAGGCGGTACAGATCTGGATGGGGAGAAGCAGGCTCCATCTCAACCCAGCCAAGACGGAGTGGCTATGGATACCGGCATCTTATGTTTCCCAGGATGTTCCATCACTGATGGTGGGGGGGAAAATTTTTGCCCCCCTCTCAGCAAGCGCGTAATCTAGGTGTCCTCCTGGACGTCCTTAGAGAACCATCTGGCGGCCGTAACCAGGGGGGCTTTCACGCAAATTTAGCTTGTGCGCCAGTTGCGCCCTTACCTGGACCGTGATGCCCTATCCACAGTCACTCATGCCCTTGTCACCTCTCATC
>JANHFR010003140.1:43868-55385 GCA_032468015.1 Mimophis mahfalensis | reverse complement strand
TGGCTGTGGAATTCTGGGAATTGAAGTCCACGCATCTTCAAACGGCCAAGGTTGAGAAACACTAATCTAGCTCAATATTGTTCCTGGTGGTAAGGCAGTAGCTTTCCAGCAGAGGCAGAGTTCCTTCTGAGCCTTACCTGAAGATACCAGGAAAGTGGATGTGATGCTTTCTGCATGGAAAGTGCTATGCTATCTCTCGCCTTTTATTTAATTGCTTCTATTCTTTAAGAGGTGTACAATTATACATCACTGTAAGTTAAATTATGATGGGAGATTCCAGAATTATTTGGTGTCTCTTCTTGATACCAGAATTAGTACATCTATTAGGAGACTGTCAGCTGTCTTAGAAGAGATTTTAAAAGCTACACATAGGCTTTTCAGAAAGCACACATCTTTTGAACATTATACTGTACTGCAATCTGCTGAAGAATGCAAAAGCTGTTATGTGCTGAAGAATAATTCAAAGCTGCCAGGTTTTCTCGGGTTAAGAGAATGACTATAAGATTGGTGGCCACAAGATGGAGTAGCTGCCTAATGTTTCAAAATTTACTGGATTTACTGAGAACCAAGACTGCTTCTACTTTCAGATTACAAAAGATATAGACTATTAATGTTTTGTTTTGAGATTTTTTAAAATTTATTTTTTTACAAAGCCATTCTTTACTGAAGAGCATGATTACATTAGCTATTTATTTTTCTGTTGGCTTCCATGTTAGATGCACTGTTGCATCTAGCATCACCAGCCCACCTATCTGGAAAGCTGCCATATATTTTCCGACACTCAAGTTTATTTGTTTGTTTGTTTACTTATTTGTTTATTTATTTTTGAGATTTATATGCCACCCTTCTCCTGAAGGACTCAGGCGGCTTACAATAGTTAAAAACACCTAATGCAAAATTTAAAACAGAATTAAACCAGTTGACTCAATAATAAATTAAATGTATTTTCTTTCTTCTCCTTGCTAAGGAAAAATTTAAAAATACGGGCATGTTTATTTTTCTGATAACCTACTAGTGGAAGGTAAAGGGGAAAGATGTCTCTCTCACACACAAACTTTAAAAAGTTGTATGCCCCCAAATCAAAACATCACAGAGAAATTGTACTCGTAGAACTGGCCAGACAGCAGAGCTTTGCTGCTAAGTTGTGTAAGTTACAGGAACTTATGACAGTGGTGGAGCCTGCCCATTTTGGTTCAGCCATGGCGGTTGTTAAGTGAGGTGCTGAGGTGATTGCCTCAGTTAATAACTAAAACCCCTGCTCTCCCTGTTGCAGTTGTTAAGTAACCACACAGGTTGTTCAGAGGAACAAGGGGTGCCACAGAAGTGGGGGAGGCCCTAGGGGTCCTAATGTGGGCCCAGTTCCAAACAGGTCATGGCCTGGTAGTGGACAACGGCTCAGGGTTTGGGGACTCCTGTACTAGAAGATACCTTTTACTCCAGCAACAAATGTGAGCTGGTATAATGTCCAATTAAATTAGTCAGTAAAAAGTTCTCACAGTAAAAAAAAAAATAGTGGGCATCATGGCCTTTGAGCAAAAAACCATCCACAGAGGCCCAAGGCAAGCAACACTTAAAGTTTCTTCCTGCCAGAAGCGGATGATAAATTCTGCTCCCCTTCAGTGGCCTGTAAGAAACCAATAAGTAGCTGCTTAATTCCAGTGGTGGGGAGTTAAGAAAAACAATGCCTCTCTTGCTACAATAATATTTAGTACCATTTCATTTCACTGTACAGATTCTTGCCTGGAAGAATGGAAGATTCTTTCCAGGGTGTCAAACTCAAGGCCCGCGGGCTGGATCTGCCCCACGGGATGTTTAAATCTGACCAGCAAGGCCACCCTGGAAACAATGAAGGACTGGTCATGTTGCCTCTCAAGCTCCGTTTTCGCTGGCAGAGCGCTTGGGTCATCACAGGTGCCCCAACATGAGTGACATCAAGCTTTGTCTCCACTTTGTCCCACCAGCCTCCTGAGGTCAAATACAACCTTATGCAGCCCTCAGTGAAATTGAGTTGATACCCCTGGCTTAAGGGATGGAACATCCTGGATGTTTGGAATTTCCCCACCTAAGCATCAAAAGACTTCCCGCTTAAAGACTTCCCACCTAAAAAATAATAATAGAATTCTTTATTGGCCAAGTGTGATTGGACACACAAGGAATTTGTCTTTGGTTCATATGCTCTCAGTGTAGATTAAAAAATTTTTTCATCAAGAATCATAAGATACAACACTTAGTGATAGTCATAGAGTACTAAATAAGCAATCAAATCATACCAGGAAACTAAATAAAACAATATGAATTGTAAAGATACAAGCAACAAGGTTATAGTCATAAGTAGAAAAGGAGATAGATAATAGGTAATAGGAAGGATGAGAAGAATAATAGTAATACATAAAATACATAAAGCATGAAAGATAGAAAATTAGTCGTATCTTTATTGCACTTCTCAGGAAAATCCCTCAAGATATGACACACCACAAGCTGTTCAGCACAAACTTTTTCAGCTTAGAAACTGTTATTTCAGAATAGAATTGGGATTTCAAATTCCAGTCAGGGTCTCTGCAAGATAGAGAAACAAATAAAGAATCTTCCTTTGTAAATTGCAATAAACTGTTGGTTTCTGACCAGCAGTGACCAGAAATAACATAGAATATTTGGGATACCTGTAGGGAACACACCCTCCATTCTCAGTGGTAGGTAACTCCATGGTCTCCAGATATAATGGAGTACAATGACTAATAGCTGCAAGCAGCGTTGCCAAGAAGCAGAGATCACTGGAAATATAATCCAAAACATCTGTAGGGTTCAATACTGCATGCCCCTATTTTAAACAAGAAGATTTAAACCAGCAGAGCCCGGGGACCATGGATTAATCTAAAATGCTGAGCATCAAGGCTGCAATTGAGCTTCCAGGACAGATCACATAATGAAGATAAACTACGATAATCTAGGAGAGGTATACTGAAATCTCTTGGCTACATTAGCTCCACGCAGAGACAGGTAAGAATATTTCCAAGTTTATTTAACCTTCTCATTCAGTTACTTTACCGAATGTAATGTATTTCTGCTGTTTTACACATGGAATTCAACAGAAAAAAAACACATGGAAGGATGAAAAACAGCCAAATCAAGGCGTAGGATTTCTTCTTCCACATCTATTATCCTTTTAGTTTGCTATACATTCCAAGAGTTGTTATATCAGTTATATCAGTTTCCCTTTCATACCTTTACTCCAAGTCTGTCCCTTATCATCTCCTTCCACAAGAAGAGGACATGGGCAGAGATGAATATGAAACATCCAGATTGCCTTAATAATCAGCTCATATTTGGGGAAATTATCCCATTCCTAAACCCTTCTCTACTGGAAAGATAACTCCAGAATTTTCCCTCTTTTTTATTTTTATTTTTTTAAATTTATAATTAAATTAAAAACAACACAAACATCTTTTCATGAATCTTGCGATGGGCTTACATAGCATCCAAAAATTTTGATTATATATTACAAAATCATACATTCTTTCAATTTCTCGACCTCTCGTCCAACCAAGAATACCATAGACCCCAACACCGATAGTAGTCAGAGTCTTTTTGGTTTCTTAACAGTCTCGATAATTTATCCACTTTGGCACACTCAAATATCTTCCATATCAATTTGTCCTCCGAAGGTAGGTCTTTGCCCTTCCAGTGTTGGGCGTAGATCATCCTAGCCGCTGTGATAATATATACAAATAAATACCATTTTTCTAAACTAATCTTTTCTGGTTTAATACCAAGTAAAAAAATCTCCGGTTTCAAATCTATTTTGTGATCGTAATCTCCCATAACCAATTCTGAATTCTCAGCCAATTTTCACTCTTGATCTTCCCAGAAAGAATGGTCATTGAGGATTTTCTCAACAAGATTGCTAGAAATCTCCTCCTGTGTTTACATACAATGACTGGAGGAAACCAATAACCTATTCTAGAAAGGGCTACGTGGTCATGGTGAATTATTCCTAATCAAATGCTTTCTTTCAACTGGCTGGTTCTGAATTTTAATGTTTTAATTCCTTGGAAACAACAGGAAACTAAAGATGATCCACGAGAAGGAGAGCTTATGAATATGGGGAAAAGAGGAGCTGGTGAATAAATTGCCTTCCTGACTTCCTCTTTGGATGAAGGCGTGGACTTGGGATTGCCGACAGGGCTCCATACAGATGCTTCTGGGACGAGACTGTAAAATAATCGTCTCTTCTGAAGTGTTCAAATGGACACTGGGTTCTTCCACCTCTTTTCTTAATGGAAATGATCTGTGGACTGCTTTTTGGATATTAAGAACCTTCAGAAGGACAAGTTTTATTATGCTGAATGGTTTTGTTTCAACCTGCAGCAAACAAGCTTTATGTACATTTAAAACTTAAAAGATTTTTTAAAATTTGGATATAAGTAACAAAAAGCTAATTAGAATGTTGATTTTGGAAAGCTTTTAAACAGACTAAGAGGTCAGATAAACTGTATTGAAACAATTATAAGAATACATCCTGTGGTTTGCTTAAATAAATTAAAATATATAAAGATTTTGAGTTATAATATTTTTCTTGGAGAAAATGTTCTGGATGAGACAAAAACATGATAGCAATAGCACTTAGACTTATACAGTGCAACTTCGGTTTACAAATGCTTCGGTTCACAACCAATTCGGTTCACAACCCAAAAATCAGCTGAATGGTTGACTCGGTTCACAAACAAATCCTCAGTTCACAACCAAACTTCCTGAGGACAAAGAAATCTCAAGACAAAAAACAACTGAAGGAGAGCATCCTTCCCTCATGGAGGCAGACTCTCCTGCAAAACAGCAACCTCTCTCTCACTCAGAATCGACTGAATAGTTTTCTCAGTTCTTCATGGTTTTCTCAGTGTTTGTATTAAAGGATTTTACTGTTACACTGTGTGTTCTGTGGCATATTTCACTACAGTACTGTATTTGTGTGCTTCAGAATCTTAAAAAAAAAGAGTTCACAGGGGTCTGGAACAGATCGATCGTATTTCCATACAACCCAATGGGAAAACTGGTTTCAGTTCACAACCAACTCGGTTCACAACCAAAGTTATGGAACCAATTGGGGTCGTGAACCGAGGTTCCACTGTTCAATCAGTTTACAGAATTAGCATATTGCCCCCAACAATTTGGGCCCTCGTTTTACTGACCTAAGAAGGATGGAAGGCTGAGTCAACCTTGAGCTGGTGAGGATTGAACCCCTGACAGTCAGCAGAGTTAGCCTGCAATACTGCATTCAAACCACTCTGCTACCACACTTTTTCATAAGAGGAAAACTTGAAGCCTGGCTACTACAGGCAACCAGAAAGAATTAAAGGTTAAAGTGAAAGAAGTAGCCCCACTACAGATAGTCTTTGGTTTATAACTGTAATGGAGCTTGCCATGCAAGCCATGATGGTTGTTAAGTGAGTCACCCACATGATCATCTTGTTTAACCACCTGCTCTCCCTGATGTGGTCATTAACAACCCTGTGGGTCATTAAGCAGAGCATGGGGTGCCTCGGGGGTGAGGGAGACCTTGGAAGGCCTATCTAAGGTGGAGAAGAGCGGGGGCAGAATTTATATCTGGATCGATGTTCTACAAACAGCAGCCTGGTCATTTGTGATCTTGGAGTTAAAACCCATTCTTTCCCTTAAGGTGGGCCTAATTCAGATCCACTACTATACCAGCCCTGTAACTGATGTAGATAAATTTCTGCAACTGCTTCAAAGGGAAGGAGAGATGTCTGTAAGCCCATGGATCAAGGGGATTAGGAAAATAGCTCTGTGTTGTCCTCACAAGTCCTATCAGTTTGTGAAGGACTACTTTGTAAACTTTACATTATCAAAGTAAATAAGAGAGCTATATGGAACAGTCTTGTCTTTTTAAATTTAGATTACTGTGCAAGGTCAAGATACTTTTTTAAACTGCAAAAGAGATATAAGAGTGATAAACTCTTCTCGTACTGCTGTTTCCCTCCCCCCCCCTTGAAAAACCTCCCCTTTCCTCTCACAGCAGATTTATTGGAAACATCAAAATTTATATGAAGAAAAAGTAATATCATGGGAAGATAATTTTGAGAGGTAAATTGCTGTCAAGGTTAGCATACCCTTCAATGTTCTCAGTGCCGCATTACCCTGACCTCAGCAATTTACTACTTTTGCAAAACGCTAAATTGATCAGTCCTTACTGAATTTTTTTATCATCACATGTGGGCTTCAGTCTTCACCAAATTACCAAACATCAGCAAACATCAAAACAGTTACTTGGCAAAATGGGCAAAAAATTATTTCTTTATATCAAAAGGCAGAGAATTTTCTATAGCCACCGGAAATTCTACCATGGATAATTAGTAAGGACACTTCTGAAAGGGTTTTTGCCTATTTCAGTTTTAATATTTTCTTTTTGTACTTGCAACAGGAGAATACCGATGGAAAGTGGGACATCATAAAGGACTATAATGTTGTTTATTAGTTATCGGAAACCCCTTATGGACTTTTTGCTGAAGAAAGAAAAAAAAATGAACTTGTGAGTTATAGGTTTGATTATTAGAAAGGGTAGACTATGGAATGAAGGAAATTATATTGTAATCTGGGGTTTCGAGGGCAAAATATAAATGCATTTATAATCACTGATAAGATCAGAAGCCACTTCTTGATAAACCTTTTTTCTATTTTAATGTTTAATGTTTAATGTTTATTGAACTTGTATACCGCCCTTCTCCCGAGGGACTCAGGGCGGTGAACAATAAAAAGCAAGTAATACAAATTTTCTTTTTTCTTTGCTATTTTTTTAATTTTCTTTCTAAAATTTGAACTGTTTTTGTTTTTTTTAAAAAAAACCAAAAGTTACAGTATAACAAAAAAGAAAAGTGGGACAATTTCGTGAATGGAGGGATACACCCATGCTCCATGCATCAAACAATACACTGTAATACATTGTGCCACAGTGCATTGGTTCGTGCTCTGGGTGCCAATGCTGCTCTTAGTCGATAGGAGTTATTCCAGGACAGTGGCTTGACGAAGGACCTGTCACCATATTATTAGTTGGGTGTACTTCAGTTTTACTTATCTATCTTACATGTGCTTCACCTATATGTTTCATATTGTGTCTAGACTGCTTTGCGTCTAGTTTGAGTCCCTCGTCTTCCTCATATAACACGGCCCTGGGATTGGTTATTTTGAAATTGGGCAATGATTTCTGCAGCCATAGAAGTTTCCTGCATGCTTGGTCCTCATCAGTAAATGATAGGGCTCTCACGTTTTGGGATTTTTGCCATATCAGATGATCAGCTTTACCCCATGTATAATATTTTTACAATCTATCCAGCTGTTTTTCTTTCATTGGTTCTTCAAAACCTGGTGGCTGGTTCATGTGAATCTCCTCCTCTTGCCAAGAAAACTCCAGGGACCAGTCCAATCCCCAGGAGTCAACATTGATTCAAAGGAATAAATACACACACACAAAACTATGTGAAGAGTTTCCCTAAAAATAGGTAATCTTGCTTCAAGTATAAGACATCTTATGCTTTTATTCTTTCTTTCTACAACCCTGTTTTTCTCAGGATTACAACCTTAATTTTTTTCATAGCTTCATGTTTTCTGCTTCTCTTAGTCAATATTCTCCCCCATTATCAGACCTTAACCTCTTTAATTTTTCTGTTGTTTCATATATACATTTAATAAATTTTGAATTTCTCAATTACTTCACAGCCTATGAATGTAACAACCTTGGTTCTCCCACAGTTTATTCTGAATAACCATAAACCTCATGATTAGTTTGTTTGAAATTAATTCTGGGAAAATTGTTCAATGTAATTTAGTGGTAGTTTGTAACAACAAAAAGTCCATTTTAAGTACATTTTGGCATAGACCCATGAAATTTGCATCCAATTTAGGTACATAATATATTTCTTGGAATATAACATATTCAATTTCTCTCCTTTTTCTTGTTTAGAGAATTCTCTTCAGTTGAAGCATTCAAATTATTCCTGTATGTCATTAGTTTGATAATTGTATTCTCATGAGATTTGGTTACTCTAATACAGTGGTTCCCATCTCAACCTGTGGTCTGCAGATCCCTGGGGTGGGGGGCATGTTATCACAGGGGGTGTGCGAAGACTTGAAGAAATGTCATGATTTAAATCTTGAGTTAAATCTTGGGGGACCATGGCCATGGTCATGGCCACAAAAGGTATTTAAAGGGGATCTGTGGTGAAGAAAAGGTTGAGAACCACTGCTCTAGTATATATTTATAGTTTTCTGATAATTATACTAATGAAGGGGTGGAATTCAGCTGGTTTGGACCAGTTCTGGCGAACCGGATGTTAATTTTACATTTGGTTTGGCAAACTGGTAGTTTCGACGCCCACCCCACCCCTCCTCTCCCAGAAGTCTCCAGGGAGTCTGTTTTGGATCCCAGTTAAGTGCAGGGGGTGCATGGAGTCTGGGTAGGTGGAAAACGGGCCTTCCAGAGGCTCGTGGCGGGCAAAAAAGGGCCTATTTCTGGCCTCCAGAGAGACTTTGGAGCTTGGGGAGGCCTTTTTCGCCCTCCTGGAGGCTCAAGGAAAGCCTCCAGAGCCTGGGGAGGGTGAAAAACGGGCCTCTCAAAAGTTCTGGAAGTCTGGAAATGGGCCTATTTCCGGCCTCTGGAGCCTGGGGTTTTCGCCCTCCCGGAGGATTGAGGAAAGCCTCCGGAGCCCAGGGAGGGCAAAAATCCCCCCTCCCCACCTTGGTGCAGGAGGCCAACTAGGCCATGCCCACTACGGCCACACCCATCCAGCAACCGAGCAGAGAACCGGTTGCTGAAATTTTTGAATTCCACCCATGTTTACACCTATTACTTACTTCAGCTAGCAGAAATGCAGCACCCCTTGGTGGTTATTAAACAGCAACCTTCACAACAGTTAACAGGCAAAAAAGATAAAAAGCATACAAGAGAAAGGTAAGAGACCTGAATAACAGGCCCCTTATCTCTTGTAACAGATATAAACAGATGCACCAAAATTGCCACACATTCCAGAGCCACTGGAAATAATACTGTGAGTAATTAGCATGAAAGAGTGGTCTTCTGATATTTCAGTTTTAACTCTTTTATGCACATAAGCAGTAGAATAGAACTGGACAGTAGAACAAAGGTGATCCCACTTCTACTCTACACCACAAAGGAAACAGTTTTGTGAATGGGGAGGATAGAAGGCTTTCTTATCAATTTTGGTCAAGAAAATGCACCGCTAGCAAAACAAAGCTGTTCAGGGTTAATCTCTTTATTTGCTTCATTAGGTTTTCCAAATTAGATAAACATTTCACTGCACCAAGTGAAGAGCAAATTCAGTTCTCAAGGTTACATAGATACTGTAGTTCAAGTGCTACAGATATATTGTTTACAGTAGAAAATAGAGCTCTTGCCTGACTGCAATATGCTCACCGCACACAATAATTATTACATTAAATTATAAACTATACCCTCTGGACAGCCTATCGCTGTTTGGCTAGAAATGGCCAACTACTTCCTAGCTCTTAGTACAATTTTAACTGAAGATCTCTGAACATCTTTCCAAAATTGCTTTTGAATATGCTAACAGTTCATTCCAATAGGACAAGGGAAATTTACTCTAACTTGTAAACAAAATTCCGCATATATCAACATTACATATTTTATACAAAATCCAAAAGAAAATACCCATAATTACTACCTGAACATAACTGTAAATAATATTTATACTTTTCTAAGGAGATAATTGGTGAAATGCATATATTTTCAGCATCATTTCAATTTTTTTTTACTATGAACATTTAAAATTGTTAGTGCTAATAACGTTTCTAGTCCTGTGATTCTAATTAAAAAAAGCACCAATACGATTATTTTTAATCTTTTAAAAAAATAAAAACTACTCTCATGAAAAAAGTTTCATACTTGAAAATAGGATTAAGTACAGAATACTTAACATAGGCATAACATTTCAATCAATGAATTTAGACCAGGGGTGTCAAACTCGATTTCATTGAGGGCTGCATCGGGGTTGTGTTTGACCTCAGAGGGCCAAGGTGGACTTGACCAGGGAGGGTTGGCCAGCTTAACATCACTCGTGTTGGGGTGCCTGTGGTGGCCTGAGCTCTCTGCCAGTGAAAATGGGCTCCTGAGCTCTGTGTTTGGCTGCAACGGCTTCCTATAGCTCTTTGCCAGCAAAAATGAAGCTCAGGAGGTCTGCGCTCCATTTTCGCTGGTAGAGGCACAGCGGGCCAGTCCTCTGCTGTTTCTAGGGTGGCCCTGTGGGCCAGATCTAAGTACCCCATGGGCCAGATCCGGCCTCCGGGCCTTGAGTTTGACACCCCTAATTTAGACAGTGATTGCCAATGTTACCACTTTTTGATTCTCATTCCTAACATCTATTGAAAAATAAATACTTGGCAACTTAATGCAAAATGTAACATCTCCTGTTCTATTAAAGGACGACCCTATGCTTATAATTCATGGATGAAGAGATATGAGCCTTTAGATATGGACCTTTAGAACATAATTTCAGTATGCCCGTTAACAACAGAGCCGTGGTGGTGTAGGGGACTAATGTCTCCTCAAGTACTAACAGCTGCCTGCAATTAGTGCAGGTTCGACTCCCACCAGGCTCAAGGTTGACTCAGCCTTCCATGCTTTCGAGGTAGGTAAAATGAGGACCCAAATTGTGGGGGCAATAAGCTGACTGTGTAAAATGCTGCTTGGTGGGGGGGCGAGAGCCCTAATGAGCAGGCATTTGCATGGAATGAGGGCTGTAGCTAAAAACACATTGTAAGCCGCCCTGAGTCTTCGGAGAAGGGCGGGATATAAATGGGATTAAAAAAAAAACAATGCTGGGAATGATCATTTAGCTATCAAGTTGCTTACCTGCATGCGTGAGAACTTTAGTCCAAAACAAGAAAGCTTTTTTGAAGGACGCAGAATTAGCATGCTCCTTCTAATCTACAGCTAATGCTCAAGTTACAATAGTTCACTTAGTGACCGTCTGAATTATGGCATAAACCCCGAGTATTGTGATTCACTCCAATGAATCCTTGAGTTACGAATATAATTGGTAGTCTCCATTGCATTTGTAACTTGAGGACTACCTGTATTCAACAAGCAATTCCAATGCAAAACTATGTTGCCAAGAAAAGTGATACCAGCATCAGATTTAGCCTTTTCTGTTAGCATTTGGTGAGGATGTTTAAAGGCCTGTCAATTATAGCACTGTGCAACTGAAAAGAAGCGCTGAATCATTGGCTTTTCTTCTAAGCCATAACCCTTCTCTTAATGTACACCTGAAGCGCATACCAGTTTTCTGTTCTATACAGTGTCCATAACCACTGTCCAGTGTCCATAACCATTGCACAATCATCCCAGAGCAAACCTCCTTAAGATATAGGTAAAGGTAAAGGTTCCCCTCGCACATACGTGCTAGTCGTTCTCGACTCTAGGGGGCGGTGCTCATCTCTGTTTCCAAGCCGAAGAGCCAGCGCTGTCCAAAGACA
>JANHFR010003137.1:381263-392633 GCA_032468015.1 Mimophis mahfalensis | reverse complement strand
AAAGATAAAGAGAGCGGGGGGGGGGGGGAAAGGACTTGCGCAGATTTCCATTTTCCTGTTAAAGTTTTCATTTTTATCTTGAACAATTAACTTGGCCAGCTATTTTATTCTTTCTTGACTTAAAAGTTATGTCTAAAGTGAGCTTTAAATAGAAAGTTTCCAGATCTAATTTTCAGGGACAGGTGTTATTTATTTAGGAAACAATAAAAAGGGGAAATGTATTTGTCCTGGACCTTCATTACTACTAGCAAGTGCTAACCTCTGGGATATTTCTTGAGTGTTTATTCCTTTACTTTTGAGAGTCTATCGAAAAAGGCAGACCATACCCACAGCTTAAGTATCTTCGCTGTCAACTCTAAGGACTACCACAGTGTTAAATTTGCAAGGCCACAGCTGGTTTACAAAAATTCTATTTTTTAATAACGGTTATTTACATGTCATTCTTCACATGTAGGAATAGTTCAAATAAGCTTGGCCAATTCTCTCTCTGAACTGGTTTATATTTTTAAAGGTTTACAATCCCTGGAGTCTCACAAATATGTAGAAATTCTTCTGAAGATTGCTTGATGGGAGGCTTTAGAAGATTTGAAAGCTATACATTATATGTTGTGCCAAAATAACAATTATCCATCAGGTGACTAGCTGGCTTTTCTTTCTGTGTAATTTGCTAAATGTAGCAGTGTTAATATTATATTTAAAAAAATACTCCTATCTATAGTACTGCAATGAGGAACTTCTAGATTCACATGTCTGGATATATGAAATTAGACAAGCTCTGGGGAACATACACAAATAGATCCAGAACTCAAAGAGAAATAGGATGTTTCAAAATAGAAAACCTTTTCATAATAGTAGAAAGCTTTCCGGTAACAACAGACCATGTCACAGATACAGTCACGGAAACCAAATTGTATGGTAGAGCCAGATGCCAGTCCCCTGTCGTTTCAGACTGTACTATTATAGAACATAAAGAAAAACACTTGTTCATCTTCCAGTGTGAGCTGGAAGATGATTTGTCAGCAATTTCCAACCTCAATTTATATTGAACAAACTGGGTTGTCTCTATATAAAAGAATAAAATGGCAGAAATCCTAAATCAGAAATATTACTATTGAAAATCCAGTAAAGGGGCATCTTGCTTCCAAAGCAGAGTCAGTTCTATGATCTGAGATCATTACTGACAAAAGAAACTACTGCGAAGTGGACAAACTATATTCATTTGATAATTTAATCCATTTCTTATGGATTAAAACAAGAAAATAAGATTTCTTGTATTAATTGGCTGATCTCTGAAAGAACGTTTCTGTCTAGAAATAGTCAATGGTCAGTTATTGCTAATTTTCTACTTTTTTTGTGATTCTCTCTATTTTCCTTCCCCACCCCAAAAGACAAGTCTGTTGACATGTAATATCCCTTAGAGTTGTACTCTATGTATTTGATGAAGCATATTGTGATTGATAAACTTTAATAATGTCCTCCTTAGTCCAACTCACAATAAAATAGCACAATAAAATAGCCCTTTTCCAATATTTAGAATAGAATAGAATAACAGACCTTGGAAGTCTTCAAGTCCAACCACTGCTTAGGCAAGAAACCCTACACTATTTGAGACAAATGGTTATCCAATCTCTTCTTAAAAACTTCCAGTGTTGGAGCATTTACAACTTCTGGAGGCAAGTTGTTCCACTGATTAATTATTCTGCAGAAATTTCAGGGGCTCCTACAAAAATGAGGGAGTCAATTTATTTTCCAAAGTCACAAAAGGCACAACAAGAAACAATGGATAAAAACTAATCAAAGGGAGAAGAAACCTAGGGCTAAGGAGAAATTTCCTAAGGGTGAGACCAACCAACCAATGGAATAGCTTGTCCTCAGGAGTTGTGGGTGCTCCATCACTAGGGGCTTTCAAAAAGAGTAAGGGAAGTACACCCCAAAAGGACAGTGCCAGAAACTACTGAAACAATGCAGAAAACAGAAAACAGCCATTCCCATTTAAAAAAAAAAAAATTAACCCCAAACAAATGCAGCAGCTGAGATGGAAACTAAGAACAGCTTCTTGTGCTAATTGAAAGCCTGGGTGTGCTGCCAAAAGCCATTAACCCTTCCAACACTATTATTCTATATTCTCTATGTTCTAAATTGGGTGCTCCACAGAAGAAGCAATACAGCTGGCTGGACCACACATGGATTAAATTCATGGCCAGCATAATCAAACTGCATCATTTTCCCCTCCTGTATCTTTTCCCCAGGAAGAAACAAGAAGTAGCCAAAACTACAGCAGGTATAAAAGATCTTGGAGAATTCCAGGGAGTATCAGCTGATCACAGAAGTGTTACTTAATAGTCTTTAGAATGAAAATGTTTGTTATCTTGTCCTTCTTCCTGAAGGGAAGAGGTTAAACCCATCCCAGGATGGGTGATTGCTGGGTGATTGCTGGGTTTCCCTAATCCTGTCAGCTTCTGTTGTTTATTGACCTGATTCAGCATGTATTGGCTGCATTCCAGCTTCAGCTGTTAAGTGGTTCTTGGCTGTCTGCCCAGAGCTATTATCTGAAGGGAGAGAGAGGAGAAAAACCTTTCTTGCAGTGTATTTTTAATCAGTTCTCTGAACTCCATAAGCAATTAACTAACCATTTGGGCAAACCAGTGAGAACCAGATGAATCTCACCTGTTGTCAGAGTTTGAAATTTTTTTTTTCCACTCTGACACTCTGCTTTTATTTTGAAGCAATTCTCTCTCTGACAGTTAGTCACTGAGAATTGCCACGTAGGTTATGCATTTTTGTTGGACAGCGTGGGTTATGAGTATGATGTTTGAGTGTGGGGGTGGTTTTGCAACGTATTACAGGGAAAACTGAAAGTAAATTTCAGACCAGAAATTATACTCGTATCACCAGCATGGTGTAAAAATAAAAGTGATGACTTGGAGAATTTGGACTTGAGTGCTTACTGAACACAAGAGGAACCTTCACTGGGAACATGACACTTGTGCTCACCATAAAATATACCTTTCTAAGATCAGTTAAAATAACACAATTATATGAAATTATATTTGGAGTGCCCAAGAATTCTTAATTTAATGTGAGTCAGAACTGAAGACTTGAATTGTCTTCACAGATTATCTTTTCTCTGCACTAGATATCAGTGACTTTTAAAAAAAAAATGTGTTGTGCTACTTTTTAAGCACACTGAAGCTGCAATCAACAGTACTCACTCTGAACTGATATTAAAAAAAAATGAACAGAATTAATAAGATCTATGAATTTTGAAAATATACAGTGCATATCAAATGTGGTTTCATGCAATGCAAATTAATAGTTCTAAAGATAATTAATAATTTTATTTAGGCATGTAGTCAACTCTATATAAATCAAACAAAATATACTCACTTATCAAACGTTAATTTTGGGCTGCTAGTTTTTCTTTTGAAATCCTGCATTTTAGTGTTTATGAAGTTTAAAGGCAATTAACACTCTTCTGTATCACCAGCATACGCGAGATAAATGTAGCATTTGGGATTTCAATGTAGTTGTGTGTGAGCAATAATATTTTCCCATTTTTTGCCAAAAGAAAGAAAATTAATTCAAGCTTCATATCATTTCCCCTTATCAATAACTACCAGCCTGCTATCAACAGTTAATTTCAAATTTCCATTTCATTCTCTATGTTCAGTATAAGACTGCATTTTAAATATATAGTTGAAAGCAGTTAACTTCAGAAGCTATTTCAAATTTTAAAATATGCATGCCAGACCTAAGTATGTTCCATTGGAAGAAACTATTAGTTTTTTGCTTTACTTAGGTATTTCCTACTTAATAAAGCCTAGAGCTACAATCACAGACAATTGAGGATTTGTTAATGGTTATAGTCTGAGCAAGACAACATGTTTATTTTGTAGAGGGGTGTATGCATTCAGTAATCAGTTCAACACACCATTTTTTAAACTTATAAAACAGATTAGGTTACAATTAATAAATCAGCTCCATGAAACAGCCATGTATGATGCAATTTTCAAGTTACATTAAGTGTGTGTCCTGTATATTTGTGAGTCTCTCTCTGTGTGTATTTTTATGTGCACACAAACACAATTAACATTTCCAGAATGCATTTTGATTTTATTCAGTTACTAAACAACTGAATTTGTAATATGCGATAGGAGGCTTTTTTTTTTAACTTTTAAACAGCATTTATATTAAATGATAATAGACAATATGGTATGTATGCTTTATATTTTCATGCCAATATAGGAAAAACAGAACTAAATTGTTGAGTACAGGAAAGCAGAACATTTACAGCTTCAATGTTTTGCAGTAAATCCCATGACTATATGGATAAATTATCTGATCTATGAAATTGCAGTTCCTTATAACTAAATCAGAACCATCATGGTGTAACGGTTAAAGGAATAAAATGGTAGCAGATCTTCATGTAAACTGCTTTGAGGTCCTTGAGAAGAGTTAGGATATAAATCAAATCAAATCAAATCAATCAATCAATCAATCCACTTCATTATCACCTGATATCATGCTCTGTATAGTGCATGCTTTTTCAGATTTTCAGTGAATGAACCTAAAAACTTTACTGTACTTTTCTATAACAATCTAAATACCACTCTCTCCAATTCAGCAGTATTTCTTTTGTTATCATTGGCAGACAATCATAAGTAATATTCAAGCTCGCATTGTCACGGCATTGTCACATGATGTATCACAATTTTTTCCCTTTTGCAAAACTGGCTGTGGGTGTGGCTGGCATGCGACACATACAGCTCACGGGCCATGAGTTTGACACTCCTGCTCTACAGTATGTTACATTGTTTAGAACTCAAAGTATATACAATATTTCTTTCAAATGACATTTCAAGTGACGGTAGCTCAGAATTAAAATTAAGTTGCATCCAGCAGTTGAATACACTAGTACTGAGGGTACCATGTATTTAATAACTTCTTCCTCCTTCAAGTTTCAGAGTTTTTCAAATTAAAATGATTAAGTTTAGTTTTTAATCAGTTGCTAATGCTGCAGTTGGTTCATATTGACCTACATGGACTACTTCTCTACAATATTATGAAAATTTACTGGATAAGAGGAATAAGCTGCACATCAAGATTTTATTCTCACAAGATTCAAGACAAAAAAAAAAGCAAATGATTTCACCCAATACACATTGATGGTGATGCAATAGGAGTTTCTGATCAACAATTTAAGTGTCTTTAGAAGGTGATGTAATAAATTCATAGGTGATGGATAGTTGAGAAAGTCATTTGGTCTATACTTCATGAAATAAGTACTACCTATTACAAAAGAATTCTCTTTCAAATTTGTACCTCTGAATTTTGCAGTGTGATTTTTGGCTCAAAACTGACCAAGCTGTATGTGAAAACCATATTTTTGCATTAACTTATATTTAGCAACCATATTTGCAAAGAGCTCATTTTTAAAAATATTATTACCAACATTATTTATTTCTTTATTCTATTAATAGAGTGCCATATTTGTGCAAAATTTCGACAATATGTACCATAAGCATTTAAAATAAACAAGTTGCACAGAAGACCAGATATATTCTTTTTTTTAAAAAAGGGATAGGTGATCTCTAGAATGAACTCATGAGAATTTATAGGCGCTGATTCATTGTTCCCTTCTGAAGCTCGTGTTCTCAAACTATTGGTTCAATTTTGCCATTTGCTTCTGGAATACTATTCCATAGAGCAATGTTTCCCAACTTTATGAAATTGGAGATATAAGGATTTCAACTGGTAAAATTCCCCACCTAGCATGCATGCTGTTGGGTGAATCTTAAAATTGAGGAAGTTGAGAAACATTGCCCCAGGGGAATATTATACTGTTTCCACCCAGATATAATCTTGATTTCATTGTACATAGGTCTTACATGATTGCTGTGTACATCAGTCACTGAAATACTTCTCTTTTGGTGTTTTCTTTTCTTTTTTTAAATGATTTTTATTTACAATTTACAAATTCAAAACAGTACAAAATAAGTGAAAACAAGCAAAAGAAGAGTAAACACTACAAATGTACAAAAAGTACACTCAACCATTGTGGTGAACACAATACGAAAACCAATTACATGTTAAACAATAAGTCATAATATAATATATAATACAATTTCTATCCATCCCTATTTCCACTTCCTTTTCTCCATCCACGCATACCATAATTCCCAACATTCATAATATTCAGAGTCTTTTTGGGGGTTTTCTCTTTTGGAGTTTTCTTCAACAAATCTACTCAACAGAACCTCATATTAATAAGTTAAGTACCTATTTATCTGTTCCCAGCCTTCTTTTCTCAAGAAGCCTGAACTTGTGAAGAGTGCTAATGTATGTTGAAGTTAAAATGAGATGAGGAAAGTGTAAGGCAGCATGTGTTTAATTGAGGACAATTTTTACTCTCCCTGCATCTGGTCAAATTCCTGAGCTGTTCCAGTATCCCATTACATTCCATCTGCTGGGGAGTAGCAGGCAAAAAATAAAAAAGCCTAATATTAAAAATGTTGAATTTTTATTTTTTATTTTTTGGAAGTTATTCCTTGGGTGTCCTCAAAACTTCCATTTTCTCTTAAAAGAAATTAAAAGTTAACAATATTCATTTTATGTGTGTTACTTTTTATAAAGCAGCATTCTTGCTGAAGATGTTTCCCATATTTTCACCTTGCAGCCGTGATTACTGCAAACAATTTTACATCATCACATCATATATGTTTCTAATTAGTGAACACCTCTAAAGACACATTCTAAAGGAAGAACAAAGGAGAAATATTTAAGATGTTGCTAACAGCAATGAAGGCACGGTGTCAAATAAGGTAGATATATGGAAAATGGAAGATTTCTTCACAGAATCACTGGTAGTGAAAAGTACTGTGGATACATTATTATCCCTTTGACTACAGTGTTTAGAATGGAAGTATCACTGTTCCTTTCTTCAAAAATGAAGCTTATCTGGCAAACCATTCCAACTACCAACCAATCCACCTCCTGTCATAAAATAAATAACATAACAACATAATATAACGTAACTTAATTTAACATAGCATAGCATAGCATAGCATAACATTACAATGTATCACATCACATCAAGACAACACAACATAACAAATTACATAAAATAAAAACTGCATAACTAAAGTCAAGCCGCCAGTGCAAACAAGATGTCCTTTCATTACTTAGGATCCCCAATGCATAGTGACAATGGCATTAATGAGGTAGTATGTGCAAAGGTGAATGCAGTATGGCTGCAGTGGAAAGAGATCCCTAGAGTACTCTATAATAGGTATTTTTTCATCTATAAGATGCCCCCATGTATAGGACATCCCCATGCTTCATGTAGAGTAAGTAAGCACACTACAAACCTTCACTATGCAGAAGCCATCTTATTAGAGAGTGAGTAATACAATAACAGGAAATGCATCACAGGAACAATAGAGATGAAACAAGAGTAGCAATGTGATACAGAAAAAAAACTACCATAGAGAGGAATAATAGAGCTGCATATAAGGTAGAGGCTTGTCCAGCAGAGCTGGAGGAAGGGGAGGGGCCATGCCTTCTCCTCTTGGCCTTCTGTTATAAGATGCCTCTCCATTTTCAAGTAAATATTGTAAAGAAAAAGTAGTATCTTATACACAGAAAAACACAGTATATACTAATTCACCTAAAATCAAAATCTGTCAATTGAAGATCTGCCAACTAGTGTGATACAGGGCTAATTGCGGGCCAACCACCAAACTTTATAGATGCCCTTGACATGCCATAAGGCTTAGACATTTCTCTTTTTGACCAAGCATCAAATGGGTATTCCACCAATAACAGAATGCAGGAAAAACAGTTACACTGGTATGGCCACATTCCTTGAGCACCACTTTGCATTGCTGGCTACACACCTACCACTTTAACATTGAAAGCAAATGCCTGTGCAGAAGACCAAAGCAAAGATGGCAGGATACAATGTGGATATGAAAATCACCAAGTTGAACTCACTTGCTGCATTTGATCATGGAAAAGGGTGTTCAGTGATCCAAAAGGCAGGGCCTTCTTAAATTGTCTGTCTGTCTGTCTGTCTGTCTGTCTGTCTGTCTGTCTGTCTGTCTGTCTGTTTAGCTGTCTGTCTAGCTAGCTGTCTAGCTAGACAGATGTCTACAGTTAGCTAGTTATTTATATCCTGGAAAAGTAGGGCCTGGAACCTGGTAGAAGACAAAAGATCTTCAATTTCTATTTATGTTCTGTCCAGGATATGAGTCTTGCTGAATCAGTGGAAAATAGTAGACACAGTGCTCTTCAAGTAGAAAATTGCAAAGTCAAATCTATCTCAGTTACATTTGACTTCAGATGACTAAACTTCACAATGAGGTGATTCAAAAAGGTAAATTGAAAGGAAATGTGAAGAGGGTCAAATTTTCTTCAGCACAGTGGGAGATAACAGTAACAGGAAAAGCTCAACCAAGGAACATGAAGTCCATGTGATTGCCAATATAGTTGGTAAGTTATGTAAAAGAAAATGCTACAGAAAATGAGGGAGGGAAGAAATATTTCCTGATTTAGATAAGGATTAAAAATTTGAAGACATTTGTGACATTAAAGACATGTTAATCTGTGGACTGCCAATTACGTTAATCAGAACCTTTGGATTCACAATGAGCAGTACAGAACATCAATTCTGTTTTGTTGGTTTTTGACTGGTTTTCTAAATCCTGCCCTTTTATCATTTCATTTTCATCCCTGTAAACATGTTTATTAAGTCCTAAGTAGTGTGACTTCTTTCCAGGATTTGCTGCCACTATTTATCAGTAGGATGTTCAGTCTTAGTTCATATCTTGAACAGCTTTATCAGTATTTGAGAAAGGCTCAAATATTCTCAAATTCAAAGATTTTCGGATGAACTATGTTGGCATTTATGAAGTCAGTCAGCATAAGAAGCCATTGCAAAAGAGTCATAGCAACAGGTAATACCTGCAGGCCTGCTTTTCCCACTATCAGAATTATGGGCAGAAACTAAAAAACCAGAGACAAGAATTAACTCTGATGCATCCTTCAAAATCCTTCAGGAGATGAATAATTACACACTCTGTTAATTGCATGTAGTACCATCACTTGGCTCTCATGAAATATGTCAGTTTTTATTGCTCTTGTTGTCAGTTTGTGGATGTCATAACTCTGTTTCCCAGCAGCTTGTCGTCAGTATGAGCTATGATAGCTGAACATTCTGGAGGGAAAAATCATAATAGTCAAGAAAAAAGACCTCTGGAGCTTACCATTATTTTTTTGAGAGCAGTAGAATTATTTGTTTTGAACATCACAAAATATTTTGGTGACAGATGTCCTTCATCTTTCCTTGTGCATAAAAATGCAAAATGAGAATTCTCCCATCCTTGCATTTTGATATAGCACCAACATGGGACATTAAGGAGCAACATGCAACATAATGAACAAAAAACTCTCTATGTTTAACAAATTATCCAACTAAGGGCTAACTTATGCTTCTTGATGGAAAAAAGATCACTTACAGCACAAAGAGATGAATACTTAATGGAGCTTTGAAACACTTTTACTGTTTTTGTGTTTTATCTGATTTTATAATTTTTTAATCTATTTTATCCCCCTGCTCTGAAAAAGCACACTATCAGTTTTATAAAGAAACACATAAACTCGGCTGATGTCAGCTCTCAAAGGTCAGTGAACCAGAGACCATAATAAATACTTTAGGTCTACTTTAGTGATATACACTATAGTAACAAGATCTTGAAAGCCCAACAGCATTTTTGAATCTGTTCTTGTGATACCAAAGAGTTAATATAGATCTAGTTTAATTTTTTTAATAGCTTATCAGATTCTCTTAATTCTGTACAAAAATTAACAATGTCTTCCCTCACACTGATTTTACACAAGCACATATCTGAAACAAACCAACAAATAAGTATATTAGTATATTGTAAATACTTTTCTGTGAACATCAAGAATGATGCGGATTGCAGTGGGAAGGAATAGCATGAAATAACTACGAAACCAGGATATTGTTTTATTTCCTTGATTTCTGTCTATGGGATAGAAAATTAACTAGGGAATAAGAAGCTATATATGATGCTAACATGTCTGTTGGTAAATTTCACATATGCATGTGTATAATGAATCTAAATGAGGGATTGATACAAGGAAATAAAATACACAACCATTAAGAATGAAGTACCCGGGGGAAAAGTTCAGAAATTGCAGTCACATCACTTTGAAAAACATGTATTTGGTTTTTCATCACAGAATGCACTCAAGCACACATTTGACTCATGTTTCTCAATCTTCCAGTGGAATTATTTCATGTTTAACTACCACAGCATTCACGGAAACATCTACTCTGGTTTAATTTGGAAGATCTTTAGTCAACAGACCTAAAAATGTTTTACAGTCATTCTAAATTGTTATATTCATTCAGTCAACTAACTTTCATTATGTGCTATGTACTTCATGAGATATAAGAAAGATATAAGAATTCAGAATAAAATGTGATAGCCTATTGCATTGGGTTGTGGAGGATGAAAAAATAGTTCCTGAGGTAGAATTCTTCTTTCAAGTATATCAAAAGAATGGAATGTCCTTGAATCCAGCAATTGCAAAATTTCCTGGAAGAATATTAGCACTAGATTTTTTCTCTGGATGTGGAGATTTTTGTAGGGAGGGCACATGGAGTAAGTCCATCAGACTAAGCCAGAGTGATGCATCCAAATATCATTGCTTCAAACAGTCATAAAAGCCTGGGATTAAAGGTATGCATGTAACACGGAAACATAGTAAAAACAGGAAAAGATTTTAGTACAATGAAGATTTCCAAACATTATTTAATTCTAATGAGGATCTTTAACAGTGGAGTTCCAAAATTTATTGATATAAAAAACAAACATTTCTTGACAGCTGTTAAGTTCAGACTCTTGGTTCACACTATTTTTTTTTTTCAAAATTAGGGTTGAAGTATTTCTTTAGATGATTACATATTCAGAAATAGCTTCTACCTCCACACACACAATAGCTTCTACCTCCACACACACAATAGCTTCTACCTCCAGTTACTGCATAGATAGATCTCAAATTATGTTTTTCAAAGTATTTCACTCTTTCATTCCACCTTGTCTGTTTTCTTTAAGTGGGAAACTACCATAATGCAGAAATGTATCTGAATAAAGAAAGCTATTTTCAGATGTGCACAATAAAAATATGGAGGCTAAATCAAAGGCTTTCTCTTGTTTCCTTTGAAATTTAATTGTATAAAAGTATAAGCCTGATTTCTTGACAGAAACTGTTGATTGTGAGAGGAACAAAATGTGTTTAATTAATACATTTAGATAGAATTATTATGAAGTTAATAATTTAAAC
>JANHFR010003137.1:274633-289611 GCA_032468015.1 Mimophis mahfalensis | reverse complement strand
AAGGAAGGAAAAAGAAAAGGGAGGGAGGGAGGGAGGGAGGGAGGGAGATTATAATCAAAGTGAGGGAGGGTCTTTTTATAAGTTTTTTTATTTTTTAAACTTGAATATATCTTCCATTAAACAGTATGTCATCTAGATACAAATGTTTCTGTGTTATTACAATCAAAATTTACAATATTCATTACACTGATAATAATTCTCTAATCTTACAATAATAATAATCAGCATTATAACTCTGTTTATTTCTCCCTCCTAACATATATTCTAATGAAAATATTATATTAGGTATAATAATCTTAACAATCATATTAATAATAATCATTACATTGCTTAAACTTCTATCTTAACATATATTCTTTATTTCACTAATCTCCCTTTTTTTCTCACTTCTGTTTTTATTCTCAGTGATCCATAAAATAGCTCCTATGTCATATAATATTCAGTTTGTCCTTTCTACATTATAGCA
Source organism: Mimophis mahfalensis (assembly GCA_032468015.1). NCBI lineage: Eukaryota > Metazoa > Chordata > Lepidosauria > Squamata > Mimophis > Mimophis mahfalensis. Next base: position 289,145 of record JANHFR010003137.1, on the reverse strand, counting down.
AGTGTTAATCTGTTCATTTCTGCACATTCTAATATTTTCCTAATCACATCTTCATCTGTGGGGATCTCATCACTTTTCCAGTTCTGTGCAAATACAATTCTAGCTGCAGTTAATACATGTATGATTAAATATGCATTTCCTTTACTGTAAGTTTTGGGTAAAATTCCCAACAAAAATATTTCTGGTTTACAATCAATATGCTGCATTATCATCTTTCCCAGCCATGCATGTATTTTGTTCCTTTTTTTTTTTTTTTGCCTCTACACATGTCCACCAGATATGATAATATGACCCAGGTATCTGGTGGCATTTCCAACATTTATCTGATTTGTTTTTAAACATCTTTGCCAGCCTCACCGGTGCCAAGTGCCATCTATAAAACATCTTATATACATTTTCTTTGTATGCGGTTGACATTGACAATTTATAATTCTTATCCCACAGTTTTGCCATTCATTATGTAACCAACATTTTTTGCCTATGCTATCATTGTCTCTTTCACTTGTTCGTCTTCCAATTTAATAGACAATAGACAGTTATGTAGCTTTTTTATAAGTCTTATCTAATGCTGTTGCTTCTTTATAAAAACCATATAGTTTAGAATCTTTCTCATATCTAGAATGTATCTGCAACTGTGAATACCGTGCCATGTCAATCCCTTGATCACTCAATTCTTGTTTAGTTCTGAGTTCCCCCTTTTCATTCAGTATGTCTTTATATCTAACAATATTTCCCATGTTAATAATATTTGGGTGAAGAGAATGATGGAGGGTCTGATGGAGGTCCTGCCTTTGCACTTGGCCACTACAGGTGCTCCCAACATGAGTGATGTCAAGCTGCCCACATCCACCCTGTTCCCACCCATCCTGGCCATTCCCATCCCAACCCCCCAAGGTCAAACACAACCCCGATGCAGCCCTCTAGTTTGACACCCCTGGAATCCTCTGCCCACTCACTTAGATCAACTATTTCTGGTTTACTAAATTATTTACTTATTTACTAAAAAGAAACAAATTTAGTTTTAAGATTGGAATCATTAGGTGATTTGTGTCATTAAGGGAGTGAGTGGAGAAGGAAGGAAGGAAGGAAGGAAGGAAGGAAGGAAGGAAGGAAGGAAGGAAGGAAGGAATTTTAAAACTCATATCTGCTTTTCTTCTGTTCACAACTAGTTTCCACGTTGCTCTCCTGCATGTTTTGTCCCAAAATAACACAAGACCAAAAAGAAGTTTTCAATCCCACAAAATTTTGGCATCTAAACTACAATGGTTGCAAAGGACATTACAGATGATGCTTTGGGGAAAAACTCCTGAAATAGTGAAAGAACAAGATTTTCTTTTATCAGTATTATATTTCTGTGATATTCTTGATCAGATGGTAGTGACACTTCAATTCCGGAATAGAGCCTCAGATGATTAGCATACTATCTTGCTGTTGATGAATTATAATAAAACCTCTCAGATTTGTCTGCTTTTCCATATTTCCCTTGTATTCAGCGGAAATCTTACCTTTCACTTCAACTCCATCTGCTGTTTCAGGTGGTAGCTCATCTGGATGATAACAATACTGTCTTGTACAATATTCTTGCCATAACTGATTTCATTTTCTGTCAGATTTGCTACAAATAAATGTTGTTGGGCTCTGAAAAATATTCAGTGGAGATGATGAAATCTTGAACATCTGTATCTGTTATGAAACATATCCGATATAAAAGCAATTTTGTTTTCTAAACAGAAATACAGCAGTGTTGATTGTTCTGCCTTTAGAACCAATGTTAACAATATAGATTAGCAAATTTTAAACTCTAAATTGATATACATGGAATGACAGGATTGTTTGATAAACGGATTTTGTTCACTCAAAAATAAAATCTAAATCCATGTTATAGCTTACCATGGTGCAAAAATCCAACCTTTGTCAAAGAAATACTTTACTTGGAACTTCTCTCTTTGGGGAATTGAATATTTTTTTCTAGCTATTACAGAGTATTTAATTAATTACTAAAGGTTTTCATGTATCCAAAGAGGCCTTCCAAAATGGAAGGAAAATAGAAATCTGTAACAGAAAAGAAACAGGTTTTATATTATGTTCTCTTAGTAGTGTGTGTGTGTGTGTGTGTGTGTGTGATATTTATACACACAGAGTCATCACTTCTGTTTTCACTGGCTACATAGAGACACAGGAAGAAAATACATCAATCTCAATGGTGCTTGGGATATTGTTCCATGTTCTACTCACTATGATTTAATGGGATTATCATTTATGCCACTTACAAGTTATACAAAGATGTTTAACACCTGAGTACCTGCAGATGGCAAAAAAGGATCCCCATTATAAGTTATGACTGGGGAGAGTTACCCTAATAAGCTAAATGTGTAGATTTTTAAGGAGTATTTTTTATCTACCCTGCTGTCTAATATAAGGAAAAAAGTTGTATTTTTCAGAGACTTATATTTTTTTTATCATTCTTAACAACTGTCTTGACTTAGGAGAACTTCCTTTTTCTCACTCCTTTATGGTAAATTCAGTAATTCTTAAAACTCAAAGGGTAAAACTTCCAGAAGGAAATTAAGTATATTATAATACAGATAAAATTATGCAGAGCTAGTTCATCATAGATTTGCACCAATTCTTTTTCTCACTCTCTCACCTAAATATACAGTGAACTCGAGGCAGCCAGGAAATGTAAGCACTTTTAATGTGTTCATGCCCAGATGAAATCATATTCAAACTCAGAATCCCTCATTAGGGGGGGAATAAGAGAAATCTTGAAAGCTGGATACTTGTGACACACAAGAAAAACTATACAGATATTTACAGTTTCCAAATAAAAATGTCTTGGAAATGCAAACTTTGACATCTAAAAAAGAAAACAGAAGAGGGAGGGAGAACATGCTGGTTTGCTGTCAAGCCTCCCTAGTTTGCTTTGTTCACTCTCTTCTACTGTGTGTTCCACTTTTTCTCTGTCAACAGAATTGAAGCAGACAAGGAAAAAAATAAAATAAAGGAAGATACGTGGAATCGTATGACTATACACCAGTGTTTCTCAAACTTGGCCGTTTGAAGATGCGTGGACTTCAACTTCCAGAATTCCACAGCCAGCAACAGCCAAGGTTGAGAAACACTGCTATACACTATAAGTAAATAATTTCACATTTAGTCCAATTAATGATAATCTGCATCAACACAGATACGGAACCTCTATCAGCCTATTTTATCCCCCTTAATGCTTGTCATATACTGTAGATGGAAGGAAAGGGCAAGATGTAACATTTTAAATTAGAAGCATAACCTAGATTTATGGGTAAAGAAATAAACGAAGACATTTCTCTTTAACATTCCAGCTACAGTCATCAAGAGATGGTTTCAAAGTAGAAATGAATGACTTCAACTCTACAGATCCCCAAAATGTTCTCAAGTTAGATCTGCTGTGTTCATTGATGTTTATTTTTTATTTTATTTTATTTATTATATTTCTATTTATATTTATATGCTGCCCTTCTCCAAAGACTCAGGGCAGCTTACAATACACTTTATAGCAATTGCCTTCATCCTTTGTATAGACCTGCTTATTAGGGCTTTTGCCCCCCCCACTCCCAGGCGGTGTTTTACAAAGTCAGCTTATTGACTTACAAAGTCAATTTATTGTCCCCAGCAATCTGTGTCCTCAGTTCACCGGAAGGATGGAAGGCTGAGTCAACCTTGAGCCTGGTGAGCTTAGAACTTGCACTAATTGTAGGCAGCCGGCAGCTGAGTGCAAGCACCCAGTTCGGTGCACCACCGATGCTCTTACGTTTCATGGTGTTCTCCGATTTATTATTTTCCTGTAATTTTGTTACTAGGTAATATCATTAGTTCCCCAAAGCCCAGCAGTTCAGCCGTATTTTACATGTTATTTTCTGCTATTGGAATCCACTGCCTTCTGTTCATTTCTGATATAATAATCATTCTTTGCAACTGAAGTTTCTATGGATGTTGGCAGCCACCGAATTTAACAGGTTTCTCTTATTAACGGAAGGTCATTCATATTACATCATATCATACAGCATTATTTTTGCATTGTATTGAATTGTACTGTGGCATGATCAGGATAGAAAGATCAGTTGGGGGCAGCACATGGCACTGAAGCTACCAAATCTGCATGGATGATGGATAGCATTAATCAGAAAGTGCTTGTCTTGGGCATAGAAGCTGAACCTCTTTCAAAAAAATGTATACGCTCAGCTAACTAATGATGGCAACAACTAGATGATAGAAAGTAATAGCATCATGCAAAAGAAAATGCTGCGCTGGTCTAACAGTGAAATTGCAGCTAGTGTATGCAGCTTTTAAATTAAAGTGGCTGCCTGATTGGAAATGGCAGTAAGCCATTCTATACATATCACCTGCCTGCATGTAGAGGAAATCAATACAGTTTTGTTTTATTCCCCATAACTATAAAGATTTGTGTTACCTTATCTGGTGTGTTCATCCCTAGCAAATATATGATTTTGCCTTCAGGCAGTAGAAAAATCACGGCTATTCCACTCAACTGACAATAATGTTGTGCCTTTGAAATTCCAGCGTTACTTAGGAAGTGGTTTTCTTTGAGCTAGTCTTGAAGGTAGTACAGTAGCATAAAATGCCACAGCTGCTTACAAACCACAACACTTTATTAGGAAGCTAATAATCAATTCTTAGGCTTGATTCTTTTATGTTATCATTGGATATACATTCTACTTGTCCTGTAAGAATAGAAAACATTGTACATAGGCTCCATCTTTTCTAATTTTCTTCACAACAATCCTAAAGTTATTTGGTTTAGAATGTTTGACTGCCAAAAACTGTCCAATAATTTTCCTTGGCTGAGGATAATCTTCACGTTTGGTAGTCCCAGCCCAAATCCGAAATTCTTTCCATTTTGCATACAATTGTTTAAAACGGTTTGAAGCAGCTGCTTCAACTAAATTAATTATCAATATAATGTAAAGACAGTAGAGTAAGTTGTTTAATTCATCACAATAAGTGTGTGTGTGTGTGTGTGTATTTGGAATTATTTACCCCAAAGATATTCTATGTTTAGAAAATTTTCATTTTACTGTGTTTTGCAGGCATCATTTATTTGGCTCTGTATGTTTGGGTCTACTGTAAAATGTTAGAATAAGTTTCATAAAACATAGCTTATAACTGTATAATGTTTTGACTCAATGACAAGTTTGTTATGCTCTAATCACAGGCTAAATGAGAGGTGGGGTATAAAGAGGTATTCCATCATGGAGACACTCCATGGAAGGAAACAGTGTAGGCCAGACCAGTGAAGCTGTTATCTACCAGAGCAAATACAAAATTCTTGTAAAATAGTGATCAATTTTTTTTAAAAAAAACAACGAACCTGCTTTGGCCTATTCATGATGTTGTTCTGACATTGTCCTTGTGCCGGACGTTAGTTTGTGCTAATATTAATTATCTATGTCTACTGCAATGTGCAGGTTGATAGATGAGCCTTATCATTCTTACCAACATTCAGTTACCATGAAAGAGCTAACAAGAGTCCTCCTTTGGCCCGGTCCCTATGGCCCAAACATACTGTCCTGTTAATTTGTTGATAAGGCTATCTACTGCAGCTTTCTGCTTCTTGATAGGCACTTCAGTGCTAAGAAAAGTTTTTAAGCAAGACATGAATATAATATTATTTTCCCATGTCAACTAGTATTCAAAAGAATATTGGCTTAGTCATTGGAAATAATCTATATGCATCATTAGAAGTTATGTGGTAAATATGATGGTGGCAGTTACATTTCCTGAATACATGCACTGGACAATTCACTTTTTGTGAAATCTGATATGAATCCATCTGACTTGTACAGCTTGCAGAAATATATGGATTGAATTACATTGTAGAATAAAATATATTTGAAACATGCATTTTATAAAGAACAATTTAGAAATGTGTATTTGGGAAAATACAATATTTTTATTAAAATCAGCATAAAGATTATATATAGAAGAGAGGCAGAAATTGGACAGAGCAGACTAATAATAAAATTCATGCAAGATTGTCATGGTATGCAATGTTCATCCTTATCTTCATTTTTCATATCATCTGAAACTGAACAGATGTCTTCAAGCTATGTGATAAGAGGTCCTTTTGGTGCAATGTGGCATCAAATTGTCCTATTGAGTTTCAAAGAACCCCATCTTCATTTTCTAGTGCGGTATATCTTCAGGAGCCATTTTGAGATAGTTGGCTGAAACTGTGGCAGGAAAAGGGGTTTCGTTCATTATAGTATTAAACAAATCAGGTGGAATTAGCTTGGAGCAGAAAACAGCAGCTGGCTTTTGCACTGTTGTGACAGGCTCCTCTAATTATTCAACCCAGGTAAAATTCATCTGATTTCCTTAGCTCCTAGGCCATGACAGATCTTGAAAGCCTTGTAAATACATCTGATCTAGTCAAGCAGATTTACCCTCCTGTGGAGTGGATTTAAAACTGGATTCTTTGGTCAGACCATTGCTTCCCAAATACTGGCTTTCACAACTGAAAAAGTGGGAAGTATTTTAGGCCTCCTAGAACCTAAATCTGAACACACAAGGGGCAACTGAGGCTGGGCAGGTTTGAACTTTGCTATTCTTAATGAAGCAGGCTTTTGATTTAATGAATTAGCCAAGCTGTCTTTTTTTTTTTTTTTAATGCTTAGAGCAGCAAAATGAGGTCACTGTATCCAAGCCATGGTCACCCACCCTAATTATCTAGCAAGGTTAATTTGAGTCCGGATGTATGCTTGGAAGATTGATTCTGCTGGATGTTAATAGCAAAGGGAGGGAGAAGAGTGGGATATTAGTGTGAAGAGGGGGTTTTTTTTGTTGGTGCTGTTGTTGTTATGGTACTACAGAGAGGACAAAGTGAGCCTGAAATAAAATTAGAGCTTAGAGGTTACTGTTCTGTAAATAGAGACCAAGGTGGCTCCGGAACAATGAACTTTTCAAGGATAAAGGTCTTCTCTGCTTGGATGCTAATGACAAAATTGTTTGTTGAGCATTGCACTTGAGCTCCACGCAGTTGTTTTTAAGGGTTGCAAGGTCGCAGGGAGAGAAAGAGATGTGTGCTTAAAGGGAATTTGTTAGCAAAACGCTCTTGTAAACAGATTGGAGGGCATTTACCCAAACCTGTGTTGTTTTGCAGTTCTTATTGGTTTTATACTGCAAATATGGATTTATTTATGCCAAAGGATTTTCTAGAGTTTAAAGAAAATCCCACTTATAAAAATAAGAGAGGGGCATTCCAGGGGACCATGTGAAAATCCAGAAAAATATTTGCAGACAGGTGTGGTTACCAATTTAGACTAGGATAGTTCATTTTTCTCCCATTAAGAGTTCAAAGCAAAGTATATCTGACTGCTTCTTATGTGAAGAACTTTTCCCGCATTGTATTTTGCTGGTTTATCACAGCCTCATTGACTTAAAAGCAACCCTGGAAACTTTTACACATGCTTCAGTACGTTGGAAACCAGGCACCACAATACCCAGGCAAAGCCACCTAGTACCTCATATCAGCTAGTACCTCATATATTTAGGCTCAGAATAGTCTTTTCTAACGACAGAACATAGAAAAGCGAAGTGTTACTTTGACTAGATTTCCTGAAAATAAAATTATATTTATAATATTGATAATTATGAAATAATTATTTCTTTGCAAACACTTAGTTTGCAAAAAGTGGGGCTTACCTCACATAGCACATTTATTGTACAGGTAGTCCTTGTCTTACAAAAGTTTGTTTAATGACCATTCAAAGTTACAATGGCACTGAAAATAGCAACTCATGACCATTTTTCACACTTATGACTGTTGCAACATCCCCATGGTCATGTGATTTACATTTAAATGCTTAACAAGTGACTTATATTTGTGGTGGTTGCAGTGTCCTAAAGACATGTGATCCTCTTTTTCGACCTTCTGACAAGCAAAGTCAATAGGGAAACCAGATTCACTTAACAACCAGGGTACTAATTTCACAACTGTAATGATTCATGTAACTAATGTGACAAGAAAAGTTGTAAAATGGGACAAAACTCACTTAACAAATTTCTCACTCAGCAACTGAATTTTGGACTTGATTATGGTCATAAGTTGTGGACTAGCTATGGTCTTCTCAGAAGTGCCTGCCACTAACTTTTAGATAAAACTTGGTTTGGTAGGCCCCAACATTGTGTTTTTGCTACTCTTAAAACATAAAACATACCTGTTTAAGATATCTGCTTCCATAACCTTCTTTTTAATGTAATGCATTAAAACTATTCCATTCTGATTTTCTTTTAAAAAAAGAAATGATAGTATAGGGTGACTAAACTTAGAAATAAAACAAAAAAGACAGAATAGAAAGTGCAAAGGAAAAAAGAAAAAAGCAGAAAGAAATAAAAAGAAAAGAAATATTTAAATTTACTCCAGTCTTCACCACAATAAGTACAAACTTAGTAATCCCTTTTCCCCCTCATTCCCCATAAGGTTACCTGGCTTTCATCAAACATAACAATCAGAACCATTTTTGTTTCCTTCAAAGTTTGCTAGAAAGTGTTTTGTCTACTGTATATAAAATTTTATCCTTGTATAATATATAAAGCTGTGTCAGATCCAATAGAAGCACCTGTGGGCCTCACTCATATCTACATTGCCTTAAATACTTGATATCTTGAGGACTGTAGGAAGACTGTTGCTATAAAAAAAAAAAAAAAAAAGTCATGGGAGAAACCTCTACTATGATTGAGAAAGTAGGAACTTGCTGATATTGTAGGTCCTTAAATGGAGGTATCCTGGGTCAGGATTTGAATTTGCTGCATCTAGACTACCCCTTTTCCTTAAGGACCTACAGTAGATCCCAGGGTCATGTTCACATCACCAGAGTTTCATTGCAAAGCAATTTAAACTAACTTTCTATTATTTTCATTCCTGGCAAGCTTGAAATATGAGATCACTCTGAACCCACTGCACTCTCTCCAACTGACCAATGGAACAATGGAAAAAAGGAAAAATAAGTAATCCAATCAATGCCCTAAATCTTGAAAAACTGTGGGTCCTGAAGGAATAAAAAATTCCCTTTTACCTACGCTATGCAATAAAGATCACAAAAATTGCCAGAGCTCTCCCATCTCTACAGCATATTGTTTTGATTAGAAAGTATTCAAGGGACATTTATTTTAAAAGCAGCAAACATCTAAGCTACCTTGCTATTTTTATTGTTCTACATATAAAATCATGATGTGGAGAATTAGATAACTTAATAGCTGTTTGGACAGGAAGTGCTCTTCCCAATAATTCTTACTGTGCGTTGCTGTACAGTAATGGCAGACAAACTCCAGGAAAGTATTTTTAAATGCAATCAGGTTTCACCTGGTCGGTTTTGACTATCTGCAGAATTTTATAACTCTTCCTATATGCATAATAGTCCCACGGTTTTATCACTTTCCTCTTGTTTGGGGCCCAAAATTGTCCCACCTAAACCCATTATTGCTGCTTGTTTCTTTTCTTAAACTTTTTTTTCAGCAGCTACTAAGAAACTAATTGGTCCAGGAAATAGGGAGAGGCAAGGGTCTCCACCAATGGTACGGACCACTCATAAGGTTCAATATTAAAACAGCAACAATAACAGCATCAGGAATAAAAGAGTTGTTTTCTTGTTATACATTAATAAAAAGAATTCTTTCATTCAAAGTTGACTCAAGATAACTTCACACACTTGTAATTTTTTTGGTAATAATACAAGCATGGTTTCCATTATTTCTTTTAAGCATAGCTTTCTGTGCTTAATTCTTTACTTTTCAAGAGCTAAGGCAATATCACTCAAAGAAGTCATACCAAGATATGAGTTGTTGCCCAAAGTCAGTCCTAGAGATTCAGATAAAATCCTTGCATAAAAACATGTGTGCAGGTGAAAAAATGGTGTTATATATGTTTCCCAAGAATCTTTTAACTTGATCCTGGCAAAATGTTTCTCACTTCTTCCTGACTGATGCATACAGTGAGCAACTCATTTTCTTATTAGAGGTGTCTCTCTTTAAAATGAGTAGAGTGCTACTGAAATTGGTAAAGAAGGCAAAGCAAAGCCACGACTGTATATATGGGAATATGATGAGTTCAATTCTGACAGTAAGAGATGCTACTAATTAGCTTTGTACATATAGATCTCATATGTAAACATTCTACCTACAAGAAGCTTGTAACTAAAGTTCTGTATATGAGGAAAAATGATATAAAGGAAATGTGGACAGCATGCACATTGCAGGTAGTCCTCGACCACAATTGACCCAAAATTTCTGTTGCTAAGAAAGATACTTTTTAAGTGAATTTTGTCCCATTTTACAACCTTTCTTGCTACAGTTGCAACTGTTAAAATAATAACAAGGTTGTTAAGTGGATCTGTCTTCTCCATTGACTTTGCTTGTCAGAAGGTCAGAAAAGGTGATCACGTAACCCTGGGACATTGCAACTGTCATAAATACAAGTCAGTTGACAAGTGACCTGTATTGGCTTCTGGTGGCCTTCCGGATGAGATTCAAGGTTTTGATCATGACCTTTAAAGTGCTCCATGGCTTAGGCCTGGGATATTTGTGAGACCTCCTTCTGCCACTGACAACCTCCCAGCAACCAGTGTGGTCCCACAGAATTGGCCTCCTCAGGGTGCTGTCAGCAAAACAATGTTGGTTGGCAACCCCCAGGGGGAGGGCCTTCTCTGTGGTGGTCCCCACTCCTTGGAACAAGCTACTGATGGAGATCTGGATTGTCCCCGACCTACATGCTTTCCGCTTTGCCCTCAAAACCTGGCTGTTTCAACAGGCTAGTCTTTCCACATAAAGTATTAATTTTAAATTTTAAATTGATGGTTTTAACTTTCTAAATTTTAACTGTATGTCTGGTCCTAATTTCCGATTTAATCTTATTTTAACTTTTTTATTACATATTTTTATATGGACTGTAAGCCACCCTGAGTCCTTTGGGAGAAAGATGGCATATACATTTAATTAATAAAATTAATAAAATAAATAAGTGTCTGAATTTTGATCAGATGACCATGGGGATGTTACAATAGTTGTAAGTATGAAAAACAGTCATAAGTCATTTATTTCAGTGCCATAGTAACTTTGAATGGTTACTAAATGAACTGTTGTAAGTCAAGGACTACCTGTACTTGAATCAGTGTAATTTGTATTTGCCAAATTATTATGCAAACCAAAGTACAATGTTCCTTCACTTTTTGACACTTCACCAAATTTTGTGACTTGAAAAAGAAGAGTGTCATATAAAGAATATCTAACCTTTGAAAAAGAATACAAATAACTATTCAGATCTTTAAAGCAAAATATAAACTTACACTTGTGCAAATCAAATGTGATAGGAAGCAAAATGAGCTGATTTAGAAATGTTCCTTATGAGCTTTTCTGGGGACTTGGGATCTTACCTTACTTATCCTATTTCCAGTCTGAAGTTGGTATGAAGGTATTTAATGACTTTTGTCATACATCTCCTAATAGGCTCAGTTGACAAATACTGAAGGAGAAGCAAAGAAAAATTCATGGTTGGTGACCTCCATTTGTCATGAGAAAGTTTTGTACTGCCAGGGGAAGAGTTTATTTTGAAAAGGGAAAATAAGAGAAAGAAAGTAATAGTTGATTAATTTCAAACTAAAGCCATGTATACTAGCCATTAAAGCAATGACGGGAAAGGGAAAAAAAATTGAGGCAAGATGAGCAACATGCCAAAAGTGTGGTGTTCCAAGGATAGCAGAATGAAAGAGATTAAAAAAATAGAATTAAATGTCATGGAAACTAAATTGTTTGAGATGTGTTTTGGACTGAACAGGTCTTTGAGCTGTGGTTTTATTATTTCCTTGACCCTGGAGAATGTGTAAATAAAGTCAATTAAAGGTCCTGAAAAAGAATTTCTTTAAAATCCTGTAAAGCAGAAAACCAAGGTAAGGAGGTAGATGAAAAAATAAAATAAAAATGGAATTGTCTAATTCAACTAGTTCTGACATGCACCATTATTGACAGATCTAATTGCACTTCCATTAACAACATAATCTCCACAGTCAAAGAGATTTGTTTCATTCAAGTTAGAGGTACAAGTATTTTATCCCTTTGTTTAATGTTTATGTTAAATATTTATGGAATTGTATCTTATAATTTACTAGCTGATGAGCCAGCTTTGCCCAGATATAGTCGGGCCTGATAAAACCAGGGAAGAGAAACAGGAGGCATGGCATGCAGGAGCTGCTTCGTACCCATCCAAAGCTCCATCACCACTGAGCCCCACCCAGCCCACCCTTGTCCCGCCACCTCCATCACTGCTTTCTCCATCTCTGTGTGGCCCCACAGGGCCCAACTCTACCCACTGTCTCCGCCACTGCCTCCTCCTGACAGCTGCTGCCTCCCTGTAGTGCACATGTGCCACATGCTCTCTGGTGCCCCTTGTGGAGTACCATGAAGGCATAGCAGTGATGGGACTGTGAGTGGGTTGGCACTTTGGCACTCTTTTTAGTGGCCCTGCCCCCACTAATGGCATGTCTTACCCCCACAGTGTTTGTTGCCAGAGGACAAGTTATGTGTGGCAAGTTTGGTTGAAATTAGTCTAGCCATTGAAGAGTGTATATGGCACATACACTCACTCACACACTCACACACACACACACACACACACACACACACACACACATTCTGTTTTATATATATAGATTTTATACAATCCCATATCAAGAGGCTAATAATACACAGTGGGTCCCCAACTGGAAGAAGGGCTAAGAGCCATACTTAGTAATGTATCAAGTGTGACTCTCCCAAGTACACATATCATCTAAAGAACATGGTATAAAATCAGACAAGCAAAAATGCCTAATCTCTGAGCTTGTTATGAGTGTATAATTAATCTGTCACATTTATTTTACCTATATTCCTGTTCTGGAGCCAATCATTACATTGGAAAAGGCAATCTAAAGCCAATAAATAAATCTTCAAGGAAACTAGGAGATTAGTCTTCATAGCTCCATTGGAGAGCTGATGTTGCTCAGAAAAGGAAATTGTGGTAGAATTTAACATATTTGTACCTGTTTTAAATAATTCAATTGTTTTGACATAATGAAATAAAATAAAAATAAATCAGTCAAGGACTCCCTTTCCTGAAAGTCTTGGATGATAATGTAGACACTTGACACAAGTATCTATACACAAATATCTTAAAAGTCCTCCCCTGTGGAATGAAACAAATTGGACAGCTAAGAGGGCAGTAACTATAAAACAGTGGATTTAACCCATTTAACAGTAGTTTGAGCTGTTACTTTGGCCTTTAACCAGTCAGTGTGATAGTCATAGTGATCAAGTTGATGCATATTTGTAATTGGATAATGCTTGATAATATTCTCAGCATCCAGGGAGGGTACACTGTTCCCTTAATTCAAAGGGCATCACCCCATCACATACTTAAAGAATATTGTTACAGCAAGGCTGAGGATTACAACAACAAAGGATATTGGGAGGAGGGGATAAGTGAAGAAAAAAGAAAAATGCTCTCGTATCCCTAGCATTGGGATAGGTGTGGTCACAGCTGGAAAAGAATACAGTTGTTCCCCAAGATACGAGAAGTCCCTTAATCAATGTTTAAAGTTTAAAACAGATGTCTCCAACTTACATATGACAATGATGCCAGAGTTATGTTGGCTGCTGTGCCCCTGCAGCCTAACCGTGACTTCATGTTGGGGAAGGAGAGTAGACCATATGTTCCTGGGCCACATGGCAACAAGCCTAAAACAGCTGCCATTTTGTCCCTTCTGCTTGTGGGCGGGAACAAAATTGGCAAATGTCAGGCAACCTGCTTCATTTTGCTGCCTTAACAAGAATTGCACATCACTGCAGAAGCTTCTGAATGTTACAGAAAGCTTCTGCAGCACCCTGCAATCCCGGCTAAAGTGGTGAAGTTTTATTGTTTTATTGTGTGATCGCATGGTTTGATTCTGGAAGCAGCAGCAATACCAAAATGCAATTTGGCTTCTGGAAACCTGGCAGCTGCTTCCAGCCACACAACACAGCAATCTATTCCAGCCCTCTGGAAGGCTTCAGAGCTCTTCAAAAGGTAAGTGAGCAGGAGGGTATTTGGCCTGGTGTGGTGGGAATCAGGTCTAGGGCTTGTACAGACACTGTGAAAGTGAGAAAGGCCTGTGAGGACCCAAGGAACAAGAAGCAGAGAACAGGGCATCTGGTAGGATGAAATAAGCCAAGGCCTCCCCTCCCCTTGAGGCATCCCATGCTCCATTTAACAATGCACTGGTTTAATGATTCATTGGGGGGAGCAGGCATGGGTGTCATTAGTTGAGATGCTTCATTTAATGACTGTTGCAACACAAGAACAGGCTCCATTATAATTGTATTTCAAGGACTACCTCTGCCTCCTCCAGCTCGGCCGGGTCACCTCCTCCCGCCAGGGTGGTGCTGCTGCAGCACGGGGTGCCCCCCACCCCTTTCCCAGCAGAGCTGCTTCAGCAGGTGCCCGAGCCGG
>JANHFR010003137.1:256450-270543 GCA_032468015.1 Mimophis mahfalensis | reverse complement strand
TCTATCTATCTAAGCCAAGTACCACTCACTCATCATGAAATCTCCAGAACTGTAAAGCCTACAAAGTTTAAATTTGGCACATATGTTCCTCTTGGCTTCTAGGTGCTTGCTAAGAAAGGATTTTTTGAAATGGCCATCAGATCATTAGTATTTCTTATACTGTAATTAACATGCTTTGATTCTACTCCCCTCCCCACCTGAAAAGAACTCTGTTGCAACTGCCAGTTGCCTCACATTGCATTACCTCAGTTCAAACTGGCAGACGTTCCACTCCTTCACACAGGAGTGGTCTGGGACTCTTTACATTACTAAACGTGGGTACCTCACCAAAATGACTATACCTTCCATCTAATGGAAATGCTTCCAGACTCAAGGCAGCAGGAGCGATATTCCCTTATGTGATTCAATCACCGACCACCACTGAGCCAACAGATTGTGAACTGAATTTCTCCTGCATAGCCCAATCATAAAGTTTTGTCGTGAAGCACGGGTATCCAGCTAATCATTATATATTGACTTAGACAACGTCTTTGAAACAAATAACTCATATGATAGACAGATCCTTACCATTTTTATTTATTTATGGATCTCCAAAGAGCACAAATATTTCTGTGCACTTTTATTTTTATTTATGTCAACTAATATTTTCCTCTAAGCTTCATCTACTCCGAATGTGGCAGAATGTTTACCATTGTTTCTTATTTACCACTAGAGTAATAACATACAACTATCACCAATGTATAGATTCATATTTTGATATGTAGCCATAGCAACATATGTAGCACCAGTACGTATTTTATAATATTTATAACTTTTATTCATAAACTTTCATTTCTTTATCAATTTACTTCACAAGATTATTATGTGTATATCTAAATATATGTTTATAGCTGAAGAGAAGTCACCTGCAGGTGAATGCTTGCTTTTTCCTCCAGATTTGTGCCAAACCCATTGTTCGTATGGCATTATTTTTCTTTTGGGAACTGAGTTGATTTATTTCTCCTTGCGGTTATAGGAAACTGCAACAAAGCCATTTGTGAGCACACTATTATTTCTTGTAGTTCCCAGAAAGCTCCCATTGTGGATCTTGCAGCTGTTATAAGTGATTCACTTTTTCATTTGAAGGAATTCTTGTCTTCTACTGCCTGGTTCTAAGCTTAAGTTATGTTACACATACAGCCATAATGATTTTTTTTTTCCTTCTCCCCTGGAAAAAACTCTGGCAACTTGTTCCAAGAGCTTGTCACTTCATTCATGTGTTGCTTGTAACTAATATACCTTCACTCCTTCCTCCTTCATGAATCTAGTCACTATAGCAATGTGCAATCCTTATCACAGCTATTGAGAAAAGCACCTGGCTGGTAAATTGCTGGTAAACTATCATGCTACCTTCACAAATCAGAGAAGCTTTTTAAAGCAATAGTTTACTGGTCCTATATGAGTGGGAAAGTTTAGCATGTTTTCAGTGGATTTCTTTCCAGGATTCACAATCCACCCATCTCTTAACACTTTTTATAGCAACTTCTTTGATTATTTTTGCAACCTTCAGGAAAAACTATGCTTTCGAATGTAGAAAACAGATTTTGAATTTGGGGCTAGGGAAACAGACAATTCACACATAACTCATCAATATGACACCTTAAGAATCAGGGAAAATATCTTGTATCTAAAACTTTCTTTCCTTCCTTTGTTGCATTTTCCTTTTCTTCCTTTCTTCCTTCCTCCCTCCCTTCTCAATTTTGTTTCTATTCTCTTTGTACATTTATTCTATTAAAAACCACACTTGCAAACGAAAAAAATGTACCCTTCTTATTGTCAGTCTGCCAAGCCACATACATTTCATTATTTTCTTCATCTTATCCTTTCTAAGCTCTTAATAACTTTTTTTTTCCTGATCTCCTTTGAATTCCAAGCACTGTTCGATATCGTGTTGTAAAAAGTCATAAAGGAACATTCCACTTGTTATCTTGCCAGAAATGCCATCAATATGTTTCATAAATTTACAGTTTAACATTTTAACATCCATTCATGTCTTTTTCAGCTGTCATGATGCAGTGGTACATATTTACCATCCAGTTCTTACCTATTCTACAAGTTGCATTAATTCTGTCCATCAATCCATCCATCCATTCATTCATAAATACATATCTATTATGTTACAGTACAGAAAGTCACTGTACAGCAATGCATTTTTTAGTGACCAGTTTCAGTTATGGTCCTGATGAAAAAAGCAACTTTATGATCAATCCTTGCATTTAGGGTCTTCTTGGGTCTGCAAAGCAAAGGAAAGCTGAATTAAGACTCGTGACTCATTGACACATAAGATCAGTTGCTCAATTTTACTTAGTGGCCCCTTCACTTGGCAGTCGATTTCTATTCCCAATTGTAATCATGACTACCTATATGATAAACAGGATTTCATTTTCTTGCTTGCATAAACTTTCTAGGTTCTTTTTATGTTGTTCCGTACCATCGTTCATTCACTTTGCTTTTTAAACATATAACATATTATTGTCATTATTAGTCACAGAGTTCCTATTCTTTTCCAGACCACAAATACTAACAGATGGTGAGTTGCACCTGGTCTCTCAAGGAATGGCAACAAGATCTCTTATTACTTGCCCAAGAGCAGTCACTGCTGAAATGTTATGCCTAGCCAAGAATTAATGCTAAGCATGCTTGGCTATTTTACATGTTCCAAGAGCTGCTGGGTGTTTCCTTCCATAATCGGTCTGAGCACTGCTGCTTCCCCTAATCTCCTGCATTTAATTGACCAGTAGAGCCAGACATATGGAGGATCACATCACAAACCAAAATCAGCAGTTGTCAGAAGAAATTAACTCAAACAGGAAACAGCAAAACACTGGGTTTCTCTCCTTCTCATGTGCTGGTGAAAGCAGTGACTATTAATATCCCCAGCTGTGCAGCAGGCAGATGCCAAGATGCTGAGATGCAAACCCTTTGCCCATCTTCTCATCTGCCTTATGCCTCGAAAGCTTATGAGTATCTGACTGACAAAATTGATCTCAAGAGTGGGTTCACCAGAAATCACTCTTGGCTGCATTAGTTCTTGTTCAAATGCATGGACACCCTCTGACTTTGGAGAATGGATATTTCCTTATGCATTTGTGGATTGAACTGGAAGGAGAAAAGGGCAATTATGTCTGCTCAACAACTGTCAATCCCTATATTCATTATGATCCTGTTATCTATGAGCCCCAATGGCACAGAGGTTTAAGTGCAGTATTGCAGGCAAACATTGCCCATAGCCTGGAGTTCAATCCTGAAAGGGCTCAAAGTTGTTACTCAGCCTTCCATCCTTCTGAGGTTGGTAACATGAGGACCCAGATTTGGGGGGACAATATGCAAATAATGGTTACATTGTAAACAACCCAGAGAATGCTGTAATGTGCTATGGGGTGGTATATAAGCCTAAATGCAGTTGCTACTCCTTTTTCAAGCCACTGATATACTGGATGTTCTGGAATTCTTTGGTCTGTTGCTCACCATACAAGCAGAAAAAACAAGACTGCAGAAGTTCAAGGCAAGCAATTCAAGATCTCTACTGGGTTTTAAATAGGAATATTATAAGATCTGGTCACATTAATCTGACAATGTCTCCTCTTTGTTTCTTTTTAACAATTTGTATTTTAAATGACCCAGACTCAAATTTGTATTTGAGGACCCAGATTGTTGGAGGCAATAAGCTGACTTTGTAAAACACTGCTTAGGGCGGGCCAAATGCCCTAATAAGCAGGTATATACA
Organism: Mimophis mahfalensis; assembly: GCA_032468015.1. NCBI lineage: Eukaryota > Metazoa > Chordata > Lepidosauria > Squamata > Mimophis > Mimophis mahfalensis. The sequence goes on along the minus strand of JANHFR010003137.1, from coordinate 266,777 downwards.
AAAGAATGAAGGCTATTGCTATAAAATGCATTAAATATGTATATGCTTCTAGATGTTGTAAATGTTATATGTATATGTTTCAAGAGGTTGTGAGCTTCCCTGAGTCTCTGGAAAAGGGCAACATATAAATTGAATTAAAATAAATAAATAAATAAATAAAATAAAAATGAAGGCAGATAACTTGATTCCAAAATAAACATTCTTCTAATGAAGATGATAATTTTGCTAAAATTCACACACAAAAAATTTATGTCCGTACAATATGCTACATCCTATATCCATGCTAGCGAAACAGAATTTTTGTTTTTGCATTGTAGATTATGTCAAATAAAAGCATGGCTTACTTCATACAACATGCTAGGATAATATAATTATTATTGGACAATAACTGGAGTTTGGAGATTCCATATGAACAATGAGTAAGCAATTCTCTGAGGATGGTCTGGGTAGTGGGAAAATTACATCAAGAGAATGACATCAAGAATCTAGAAGTCTGAGTCCTGAAATATGTTGGGTTTTATTTCTTATGACTGGTTGCAACACAGGTGATTACTACCTGCACAGATTGACAAATGTATTACCCTAGTGGGACTCATGTTAGTACAGTATTATAGTGAAATTATTAGAAGTATAGGGTTCACTGTCTCTATGTTTATCAAAATGCAAACCTCCCAGGATATCCATAATAAGAATTGTCGGCAAGAAAAGGCTGTTGGAAAACTGAGACATTGCCTTCTTTATGACTTTGTGAATATTCCAAAAAAAGGATCTCAGGTCATACTGCATTCTGTAAATAGTAAAAGCTGGAGCATTGTATCAATGCATGCTCTAATAAATATAAGTAACAGCTGTTAAGTGAGTTTTGCCCCATGTTACGACCATTCTTGCCATAGTTTCTAAGTGAATCACTGCAGTTGCAAAGTTAGTAACACAGTTGTTGAGTGAAGCTGGCTTCCCCATTGCCTTTGCTTGTCAGAAGTTCACAAAAGGAAATTAAATGACCCTGATGCACTGCAACCATCATAATTATGAGGTGGTTGCCAATCATCTGTATTTTGGTCACGTGACCATGGCCAGGGTACAATGCTCATTTGAAAAATCAGTCATAAGTCAATTTTTTCACTGCCATTATAACTTTGAATGGCTGCTAAGTGAACTGCTGTATGTTGAGGACTACCTATAATCATATCCAAGTACTGAAATAGCCACATTGTCCTAGGCTGAAGTATGTTAGTGCTGTTGTGTGAAAATAAGCTATTGGTAAGATCAAGGTATGAATACTAAGAAGAAAAAAAATAACAGTGGGACAGTGCACAAATTGAGCTTATTTATTTATTCAGTGTATGATGAGAACATGACAGAGAAGAAGCAAACATATATACACAGTCCATGTAATTATAAGTGAAACTTCTATAGAGGTATGGCAATAGCCTCAAAACTGGATGTCCAATTAAGTGAACGCACCAATTGAGAGAAAGCCTCCTATAGGAATGTCACAGTATATTGGAATAAAAGAAATTAATCATAATCTTTATTATCAGTATCACTGCTGCTCAAATATGGCTCATGGTGGATTAAGTCCTGGGAAAAGCATTTGTGAAATTCAGCCACTTGTTCCCATCACAATGTTTACTTTTCTTATGCTAAAAGGCCTCAAATTTGCTTATAAAACTGTTGCTAATTGTTAATTGTGCCATGAAATATGAATCTTTTAGTAGAAGGAAATGCCTAATAGTAAAAATAGAGCCCCGGGGAATTTATGTATATGTTTTATTTTCTGCAGACAGATTCTTTTCTTTCTATTAGTTCAATATTAAGCAATGTTTTCTAAATGAAATTAATGTCCCAGCCTGTTGCACATGTGACTTTACAAAACCCTAATAATTTCATGACAGCTGACATTTGCGAACCTTTCTTATCTATACTGCCCATTTAATTTTGACAGCATTAGTATTAGCCAAGGGTACGTGGATATAGTACAAGCGAATTTAAAAACAAACAATAAAAGGGGGAAAGGTGGCATTGTAAATTGCTAAAATTTTCAGATAAGCATGCCAGCATACTACTTAGTGCTGGTTTGGATTCAGAATTTCCAGATTTTGCATTAGAGATGAGCTTGAGGGAAATTTAATATCAACAAGCTTCTGAATCAGATTCCAATTTGTGTGTATATGTGTGTGTATGTGCGCACACACACTCATATTCATGTATATACAGTATATTCAAAATTAGTATAAGCAACTAGTATAAGTAACATTTTAAGAAAAGGTTAAGATATGGAGTTGTGAAGAATATCAGAATCCTGAAATCCAGCCTTTATATTAAATTTTGCCATTTTGGCTCTACAGTCTACTAGTCTAGAGACACCCTCTGATTTCTGGGAATATCATTTGTAACAGATGGCTTCATAATCTAAACAGCTGATTCATTTTGTATAGATTTTTAATTTTCCTTCATTTGCAACAGATAAGGTATGAAGTCACATTCATACAATAAGTCATATCTAGTAATCGCACAACAGCCCAGTAAGGCTGATCTTATCAAGAAAGTATCACAACATTGGTGTAAGGATTACCCAAAGTGGCACAGAACTTAGGGCACAGAACCATGGTTTTGAACTGTGTGCTATACTGCCACAGGATACCACAATAAACTCACAAGAGATATTAACATTTTCTGGAATACATGGATTGAGAAGATTTTGGTATTTCTGACACAGAAAATGAAAATCAGCACAGGAACTGTAATAGTGGTTACAGAATAGTCCTAGATTTATAATCACAATTGGGCTTAAAAATTTCCATTGCTAAGCAATGGAAGTCAGTCATGCCTGATTTTACAACGTTTTTGCCATAGTTGTTAAGGAAATCAGTGTAGCTGGTAAATGAATCACATGACTGTTAAGCAAATCTGGCTCCCACCATTGACTTTGCATGTCAGAAACTGGTTGGGTAACTGACAAGTGGAGCTTATATAATCACAGAACACTGCAATTGTCATAAATATATGGCAGTTGCTAAATGCTCAAATTTTGCTCATGGGACTCCTGTATATTCTATGATGTGAGGACTGATTGTAAGTCACTTTTTTCACACTCACTAAACAAATAGTTGTAAGCAGTGGTGGGATTCAGTTTTTTTTACTACTGGTTCTCTGGGCATGGCTTAATGGGTGTGGCTATGCTGTCAGCCAATCAGAAGTGGTATTTGCCGGTTCTCCATACCAGTCAAAATTATCGCTACCAGTTCTCCGGAACCTGTTGGAACTGGCCCAATACCACCTCTGGTTGTAAGTCAAGGACATGTATAGCAAAGGACTGACATATATCAGCAGCCTTCCACTAACTTTGGGTCATACATAAATCAAATTAAGGTTAGAGCCTGGATGATAAATTTAACTAGGTGCAAGTGACCAATATGATCACTTCACAGTTCTAACCAGATTTTACTAAAAGTAGGGACTTCTACCTCTATCTCTCTCTGTGGTCAAATTATGCAATGTGCTTAGATAAAAAAAATATATCAGAACCTCCTTACAGTATTCTGATAGAGAAGGCCAAAGTACATTAAACAAAACTGAAAGAAGCTGTTTAACACTGATAAAGATGATCTTGATAAAAAAAGAAATATTTAATGCATGGAATTGCTACAGCCAATCACTATAAATTTAGTGAAATTACAAGTGTGGTTTTAAATTCTAGAAGCATTCAAAAGTATATCAAGTGAAATTCAAATCTAAATATAATTTTCTATGAAAGTAAATAATCTACAAACAGTAGGAAATACTTTTGTTTATCTATTTATTTTTAATAATTTAAACAGGCTTTTATATTTTTATATGGTGAGTACAAAAAGAATATCTTTTCCCTGTTTAACTATTTCAGTATTACAGTTCTAAATACATCTTTTTTCATAAAAGATCTTTAAAGAAAGATATCCTCAAGAAAATGACTTCTTCTTTGCTTGCAAAATATTAAAGTTCTGATCTTGAAATATGCAACCTGTTGAAGACCAGGTGTCACCAAACATTATCTCGGGGGACTATACTGATGTTAAATGTGTATGTTTAAAGAGGTTGTGAGCTGCCCTGAGTCTCTGGCAAAGGGCCGCATATAAATTGAATTAAAATAAATAAATAAAATAAATAAAAATGAAGGCAGATAACTTGATTCCAAAATAAACATTCTTCTGATCTTCAAGTTCTGATCTTAAAGTATGCAACCTGTTGAAGACCAGGTGTCACCAAACATTATCGGGGGACAGTACTGAATCTTATATGTATATGTTTCAAGAGGTTATCTGGGGGAATATACTGAATGAAGTGAAGAGAAACCTGATTCTCACCTTTATTCTCTCTCAAACTAGTATCTCTTCTTCTTCCTCCTCCTCCTCTCCCTTTCTCTCTAACATAATTTCCCACTTTGCCCTTTTCTGGAGTTGAGGCTGATAACTCTTTCTGAAATCTAAACTAATCTAAATCTAATATAATCCCTAAAGCCAAAAAAACTCCCCAAAAAACAAATTACCCATAACAATAAGAAAGTTACAATCGAAGAAAAAGATGTCTTTGGTGAGAAAACAAAACCAGCTACCCAGCTAACTTTAAAAACCGCTACAAAGCTTTATGCCACCAGATAAAGGCTAAATGTACCAAGCACCATTGCAAACAGGAGGAAGAGCTGTTAAACTCGAACTCCACCTGAGCCTTCTATGATTTTATAAATGCCAAAATTAATAACTCAAAAACTATCCCACCCCTAAAAAGGTCTAACGGGGAAAACTGTAAGGATGAAACTGCTAAGGCCAACCTTTTCAATACATTCTTCACTTCAGTCTTTGTCAACAGCAATGACATTTCCTAGTCATACCATAACAAATTATAACAATTTACCTCATATTGATTTTACAGTAGATAATATTGAAATGGCACTATGTAACCTAAAGTCATCTCTATCTATTGGCCCTTCTCAGTGGTGGGATTCATATTTTTTAAACTACTGGTTCTGTGGGCATGGCTTAGTGGGCATGGCTATGTGGCCAATCAGAGGTGGTATTTGCTGGTTCTCTGAACCAGTCAAAATGATAGCTACTAGTTCTCTGTAACCTGTCAGAACTGGCTGAATACCACCACTGGCCATGATGGATTATGTGCCTACTTTTTTAAAAAAGCTCACCACTGTCCTAGCTGAACCTCTATGCACAATCTATGAGGTATCCTTCAGAACCAGCTCCTTGTCCGACCTATGGTCATTAGCCACAGTTATACCTATCTTTAAAAAGGGTCTACCTAGTCTAGTAGAAAATTACAGACCAATTTCACTGTGCTGCATCACCTGTAAAGTTATGGAATCAATTATAAACCAATCCTTCACCCTACACTTAAACAACCTGCTATCTAACCAGCAGTTTGGTTTTAGGAAAATTTTGTCCTGTAATCTGCAACTCCTACACTATAGAAACATTTGGACTACACACCTTGACCAGGGTAAAGCTATAGTTACAATTTACATAGACTTCTGAAAAGCCTTTAATTTAGTGGTACATGACAAACTACTGCTGAAAATAAGTTCTTATGGCATTTCTGGAACCCTGCACAGGTGGATAGCCGCATTCCTGTCCAACAGACAACAAATAGTCAAAATAGGGAGGGCCCTATCAAATCTGGCACCAGTTAACAGCGGTGTCCCCCAAGGCAGCATTTTAGGACCCATATTCTTTCTGCTTTACATCAATGACCTATGCGATCATATCAAAAGCAGCTGTGTCCTCTTCACTGTTGACATAAAATTATTTAAGATCAGTGACAATGCTTCTGCCCTACAAGGCGATCTTGACTGTATATCAGAATGGTCATGCATTTGGCAACTCCAAATTTCATCTAATAAATGCTCTGTCCTACACAGTGGCAAAAATAATCAGAACACCAAATACAATTTAGACGGAAATGATCTCATAGACGACCATTGTCAAGGACCTAGGAGTATTCATCTCAAACAATCTAAACCCCAGAGCTCACTGTAACAGCATTGCCAAAAAGGCATTAAGAGTTGTTAACGTAATTTTATGAAGCTTTTTCTCCGGTAACATTGTATTACTAACTAGAGCATTCAAAACCTTTGCCAGACCAATTCTCAAATACAGCTCATCTGCCTGGAATCCACACTGTATATCCAACATTAATATAATCAAGCAGGTCCAGAGGTATTTCACAAGAAGAGTACTTCACTCCTGTACCTGAATTAGAATTCCTTATGCCACCAGTCTTGAAATTCTAGGCTTGGACAATCTAGAACTGCGCTGCCTGCAGTCTGAGCTAAGCATAGTGCAAAAAATTGTCAGCTACAATGTCTTACCTGTCAATGATTTCTTCAGGTTCAATCACAATAGCACATGGGCAAACAATCAATACAAACTCAAGGTAAACTACTTCAAACTCGATTGCAGAAAATACGACTTCAGCAACAAAGTGGTCAACACCTGGAATGCTCTACCCAACTCCATTGTTACAGCCTCAAACCATCAGAGTTTCAACCTCAAACTGTCTACTGTGGACCTCAACCTATTCCTAAGAGGTCCATAGAGCGGGCGTGCATAAGCACATTAGCGTGCCTACTATCCCTGTCTAACTGTCCCCATTTACCCATATTAACTTCTTTTTCATATTCATATTTATACCTATACCTGCTATCTTGTACGTGTTTGACAAATAAATAAATAAACGAACAGCTTGGTTCTATGAGGATTTTGATAATAGATGAGGGACAGATGCTGTCTGAGAGACTTTAGGTTTACCCCTTTAGGTTTAAGCTCACTTTAAATCTCTGCCCTTCAAAGGCATTTTTTCTTCTATCTTCATTAACAAGATGCTTTATTACATTTAATATACTGTATTGTTATCATTGTTTCATATCATCATTGTTTTTTTTTAAGTCATGAAGTGTTTTACAATAAAATACCCTTTGAACATGAGGATGAGTTCAATTGTTATGAGTGATTAAGGATGTTATTGCTTATTCAACATCTCTTCAATTAGATTTATAACCCACAGTTCCCAGGCAGTCTATATCCGTTGCTAATTTATCAATACAATACTAACCCTATGAAGTAGGTAGCACTTAGAGATAATATCTGGACCAAAGTGACCCAATGATCCTTGGAGAAATGTAGATTTGATCCTGGATTTCCTCAAACAGTTTCACTTTAACTGCTGATTCAATGCTGCAGCCTCCCTGATTTTCCCATCTGAAAAGTTCTCCTGTAAAGATATCTCTATAATATATCACTTTGGAAATTCTCAAGTATCTCTTGATGGTGTCATAGTTAATATAGATGTAGAAACATATTAACCCACCATTGGGTTAAAATTATCTTTTCTATAGATGAAAAAGGCAATTCATTTTATTAGATGAATATGGTCAAAAATTATTGGAGAACAAAATTATGCATTAAGCTGTAGGCATTTATCGAAATTACAGAATGGAAGTTGTGATTAAAATAACACATTACCTTCAAATCTTTGAAAGGTTACCCAATGTCACCTCTAGGAGAGATAAAAAGCAAAGGAAAGTCTTATTCTGGAGATACCATGGAATAAATTAATCAGTCATTCCACGCAAATACCTTACTTGTCTGCTTTATCTGGCTTCTCCTAGATTTTCCTTCACCCCCCCCCCCAAAAAAAAACCAAAAAAACACTCTGCTGGCCCATACTTACACATGAATGAATATAAATGTGCATTGCACCTGAATCTCTTAGCAAGACTTAGCATGCTCTGATGGGGAGGGGGGGAGGAGGAAGCAGAATGACAGCTGCTTTCTAGACGTGCACATATACCAAGATGGCTTGTTCCTTTTTATAGTTGGTAAGTAATGCAATGATAAATGTTGGCAGCTATGGCTAACACACCTCCAGGATATATACATTAAACTGTCCCATATTGCCATTCAGTTACTGGGTTTCCAAGTTAGGCTTTCTAAAAAGACTCAGGTCAACACAGTTACAGCAAAAATAATTTTCAATAGCAAATGTAAGTGCAACTGCAACCATAAAACATAAGAATGTTCTATTATAGAAGACTGTTTTTAAAAGAACCCAAAGAAAAATAATGTCTCTTCACTATAAAGCTGCGATAGATCATATGTATTCTAGCAAAAATGTTGAACTTGTCAGCACTTAGGCTCTGTTTAAGCTTCCAAATTTAAGTTCCAGTTTTTCTATATAACTGATGTTAATATCCTTAAGCAGAAAAACAAAACAGAAATTTAATACATTGTTTTGTCCTTCTCCAAAAGTCTATAGCAACTCTGACCATATAACCTGTCTTCACATATTTAATCAGCCCTTGTGTATTAGGAGATAACAGGGCATTTCAACTTTTTAGCAAATTCAGTTTGTTCCATATTCCTTCCACATTTGTCCTGCCTTACAAACTTATTTGCTTTACCTTCTTCACCTGTTCTGCCTTTACAAATTCTTCTGGATGGCTGGTGAAAAGTAGACTCAGGATTTCAGCATCTACCTGCCTGCCTCTCACACAGACAGTTGTCTAATGTCCTTATAGGGAAAGGTTGTAAGTGAGGCCCTGAGGTAAATGAAGAAACAGATGGTGGGTATTCTACAGTGCTACATTACACTAAGAAAAGATGCCTTAAGTTTAAAATTTTTCCAGTGCTCAGTATCAGTTTCCTTCAGAAAGCCACTGGGATGGAGAATGCTATCACTGGACACCCAACTGGACTGTCTCAGACAAACTTTCTCTTTTACACTTCCTTCCATTGTAATCAACCAAATGCATGCTTGGCCTGGGTTATTACTGACAACCAAATATCATTTGCTTCAGCCTACTGAGTAATAGTAAAAAATTGTAGATTCCATAGTGAGATAATCTGGTCTTTTATTTTTGTAACAATAGTTATTACAATGGTAACTGGACTATAAATAATATACATATTCTTTTTGTCCAAAATATGTTAGACAGTGGTGAATAAAATAATCAGTAATATCAATGTAAGAATAAAAAAATAACCATTGCTTATCAATAATTATCATCAGCTTCCCAGATGGTTCTTTAAAATCTTACTTTATATATCATGACTTAGAACACATACAGTATTTTTTGTTTCTAATTATCCTCTATGATGGAATCTCTCAAAGTATATACCTGCAACCTGATTGTTATGTATTGAAAGGCAAGTCTGAGATTATTATTATTTTTTTTGTCTTATTTTTCATTCCTGAACAGTATCGTGTGCAAATCAACTTGTTAGCAATTTTTTTTCTCTATAAAATCAAACCAAAATTCAGTACCATACTTATGGTCAAAGCATTTAAATAAGTGCTTCTATTATGTTCTTCACTCCTGTTGTATAACAAAAACAAGAAAATGAGAAACCATATTAGGAATATCTTATTAAAAGCATGGGATAAGATTTCATTTCCCTTGATATTGCTATTTGGTAAAATATTTGATATGGATGTATAAAGTAGATAATTCTAAATTTTGTCAATTCCATACAAATTTGAAATCTGAATCAATTCAATGAAAAAAAAATTAAATGTGCATCTAATTAATTCAGTCTTCTCTAAAATATAATGCTTGCTTTTTTAAAATGCTCACTTAAGAAATTATTTCCAGGATCAATTGAATTTCGTGAAAAAGGGGGAGGGAAATGATGGAATAGTGACACTTCGAAATCAATTCAACTTTGTTGTTATATGTGAAATGGTCAATTCCATGATGACAGAGTGACTAAAATAGACTTGCTGATGTTTCAGTGTTAGAATAACTCTATTCCAAAGGGTATTCCTTTTCCCATACAATAGTTAGTTATTGAATAGGCTGCTTTAGATGACTTGCTATGCTAAAACTGGCTTTGGAACCAATTTGGAAACATCATAAAGTCAGATTTAGATTATACATTTTTATATATGCTTGTAGATCATGGCTAAGCAATCTGTAATTACCTGTTGTGTCCCACAGCTCAGAATCCCCCCAAAAGACAAACCAGGCAAGGGTTAACCAGTTTTGCTGAAAAAAAAACAAAAGGAGCAAAAACAACACTGAAGCCATGAATACTTGGCAAAGGATCACACACAATTCAAGATAAGCAGTTTGTTCACTGCTGGCCAGCTCCTCTTCATCCTGTGAGTCTTCAAGGTTGCTCTGCTCTGACTGGTGTTGCTTCCCGGTGGGCTTCCCGTGACTTGAACCAAAATATGAGTACACCAAACCAGGGATGGGACAGCAAAGATTTCACTTTGCCACCCCCTTTTATTGATTCAGCATATCAGGGGTGGTACAGAAATGAAACAGGGCAGAGCATAGGGA
>JANHFR010003137.1:227186-239146 GCA_032468015.1 Mimophis mahfalensis | reverse complement strand
ACACAATCAAGGTTACTTATTTATTTTTACTGACATAAAATTAGTTTTTGATGAAAGATTCATTACTGACAGCCAACATGTTAATAATGTGAATAGACACAAGAAACTCATCTATTCTGGAAACATTACATGAGAGTTCATAAATAATTTTCATTGTCTTTCTCAAGAGCTGTTTTCCCTTACCTGGTAAGAATTCTGAGATATATTTTCTTTTTAACTGAGAAGCAACCTTTAGGCAAAATGGAGTTGTATAGTCAATTCTTGTAATCAGTGCCTGGAGTTTCACTAGGAATTACAAGCTCTGTATTCTGTAGGTCCCAAATAGGGATTTATAGAATCCCTCTGAGAAAGTTAACTAGTATTAGCAGAAAATATTTTTATATTTTCCACTAAGCTATGCTGACTTTTCACCAAGGCGGAAACCTCCAAATCCACCTTGAAAATTTGTGGTGTGAAATTATCTTATCACTCAAAAACATACCTAAATAGAAAGTAAGAGGGAGGGGAAAAAATCTCCATAGACCCCTAGCCCATTACCATAATATCAGATATTGATTCATGCTTTATTTGCCAAAAGGTATATTCTAAATTGTCTTTTAAACTGCCTCTTTCCACCTTCCCATATTTGTGGATTATAATCCACAACTCATAAATTATCATGATGCTCATTGTAAATATATTGTTTAGATGAAAAATTTATACAGCTAATTGTGAAAATATTTTTTACAGATTTGGGTTTTTTCCCAGCATATTCTCTGGCCTGTTTATGCACAGAATTTGAGTAGACTTTATTATTTCTAAAAGAACAAATGCATCCAACAATATAATTACATCTGCCTAATTGCATACATGCTGCATTAAAGCCAGATTTTTATTATTATTAAAATAGTTTCAGAACATTTGAAAACTTCATTTTACTGGGACATAGATTTCCAGATTAATTTCTTATATTTAGAGAAACACATTTACAGATTTCCCTCCTTCGATCTCATTTTTTAAGTGAAGGAATTTTCTGGAATATTCATGGATAAATCATAAAAATAGTATAAATAAAACTAAACAATATAAATTAATGTGTGCGATGTATATTATCATCTCCTTTCTCATTAAGCAATCTCTCTTATACTGGCAACTGAGAGATGCAATCTATTGCTGGCTAATATTATAGTTTAATATTAAACAGTCTAGATTGAGTTTAATACATACCCGTTTCTTGCCATGTATTTAAGAGGCCAACTGGATCTTCTCTTGCTTATATAATGTATCTTTTAGGAATAATCTATATTTTATTAGCTATTTTTGGTATTAGACTTTATCATTTGAATAGATCACCACAGTAGTACATTGATGTAAATAATTTTGTAACTTTTAAATTGCTTTGGACAGATTTTCAGGAAATTGGTGACAGAAGATTCCATTCAATGTTTCTACTACAATATCTCTAAAAATGTTCCAACTTGATTTTCACATGTGAATAAACATGGAGATAAAAGTTGACGAGTGTGATAGGTCTTAGCTATTTACATGAAAAGCTTACCAGGTTTTATGTCCAATGAGCTTTATCAAATTTGCAAACTGACAACCTGTAAGTGTTGTTTTACTGCTCTTAATACTTATGTCTCTCACTCTTCAACTATAGTTTGTCAATTTTGCATAGAAGAAAAAAGGAAATGAAGAGGAGGAAAAATGCAGATTTATTCTGCTGCTTTTTTTAAAAAAAAAATCCCCTTTATTCTTTCTTTTGTGTTTATCTTCCTTTTTTTCTAGATTTGTACATGTATATGCATATGGACAACAGTATAACAGACTTGGAGGTCTTATAGTCCAACCTCCTGATCCTATACCATTCTGGACAAATGCCTATCCAATCTCATCTTGAAAACCTCCAGTGATGGATCACTTATGAATTTTGAAGATCAGGTGTTTCACTGGTTATTTGTTCTGACTGTCTACTTAGAAATGACTTTTCACCAAGGCTCAAACGTCCAAATTCACCTTGAAAATTTGTGGTGTGAAATTATCTTATTACTTAGAAACCTATCTAAACAGAAAGTAAGAGGGAGGGGAAAAAGATCTCCATAGACCCCAAGCCTATTACCATAATATCAAATATTGATTCATGCTGTTTTTGCCAGAAAGTGTATTACACTTCTAAATTGTCTCTTTCCACCTTCCCATAAAAATTTCTACTTAGAAATTAGTTCTTAGTTGGTTCTCTTCTTGATTAGTTTCCATCCATTGCTTCTTGTCCTGTCTTTTGGTGCTTTGGAGAATAGGTTGACTTCTTTGTGGAAGCCTGTCAAATACCAGAATATCTAGTTCTTCTTTTCACTGGAAATATACAATTTTTGCAACTGTTCTTCATGTTTTAACCTCCAATCTCCTGATAATTTTTATTATTCTTCTCTGTACTCTTTCCAGAGTCTCAACATCTTTTTTTATTTTGCGGTGACCAAAACTGGATGCAATATTCCATGTGTGATCTTACAAAGGCACTACAATGTGGTACTAACACTTCATATGATCTTGATTATATTCTTCTATTAATGCTGTCTAGGATTTCATTGGCATTTTTGGTGGCTGCAACACACTGCTGGCTCATATGTAAGTGATTCTTCACCAAGACTCCCAGGATCTTGTCTTTCAGTATTTTTGTCTTACTTGTAGTGTAGCCCTGTTAATTTCTATATCACCTCTCTTTTTGCAGCTTTTCCTAATGTTTCAGTTCCCTCTTTTATTCCCAACTTCTCCCAGATAAAAGAAACCTATTTAAAAACCTCTTTTTTTTATTTCTGCTACTTGTCTTTCTCTGCATGCTCTTCTCTGACTGAGATTTTTTCCCCTGCATGAGTGAATCTGAGACCTTGTTCTTGCTCTAATACTATTGTAAATACTGCAGGCAAAATATTTGTATCATGTTTAATATATAGTAGGCAATAGCAATAACACACTTTTTCAGAATCCAAAGGCGCAAGCAACACATTAACTATACCAAGAAACAAATTGTCCGAAGATGGTGGACCCTTTGATCTTTCTCTTCAAGCTGTTTTGAACATTTTTATTTTTAAGTTGGAAGAAGAGACTTTTCTATTGGTTCACAACTTCTGGTATAAAACATCTCTGTAGCCCTCTGTGTCAATAATTTGTGAGTGACTTTATTATCTTTTCTCAGCCAAGACTATCTTTACTCCCCAAATATACAAGGAAAATATTAAATGTATCTAGCTGAAACTGAGCTCTACTATCCATGCTAAATTGGATTTGGTATCAGTTACACAGACCTAATGTATATACATCTTATTAAATTATCAGTTTTAATGTATGCGTCAGTTTTGTGTTGACCCACAAACTCCAAAAAAGTTTATATATACTTCCATTCTATTTAATGTGGAAAGAACATGGCTAAATAAGGGAACAGACATTTTATACTAATTTGATTAAAAATAACAATTGAAAATGAACAAACTAATGTAGACTAGCAATTAAAAGAATAAACATAAAGAAGTGAAAGTGCAGAAAATAGTCATTTCAATTCTGATCAACAAATGTCCATTAAGGGTTACCAGAGATAATAACAACATATCTATTTTCATCTTGATCAAATAAACCAACTTTATATTCTTTCTTTTTACTTTTCATAATCTTGATTTCTAATCCCTTCAAACAATGACTTAGAATTTGTTTTTGTTTTTATTTTATTTTTTAAAAAATTTGTTCTGTCTCCTAAGTTCTCTTTCGTTCTCTTCTTTAAAATGTTAACAAGTCCCTTCTGTAAGTTTGATATTGGAAAATTATTCAGGTTGCTGTCTTGTTCTGTTGTTTATATATTCCTTTTAATTACTAAGGCATGTGCCAATTTCAATGTCCAGTGCAGCATGTTTTTTTTCTCCACATTATTCTTGTAGCTTTCATTTTTTAGACCCTTTCAGATCAGTCTCAGTCTTTTTCAGCAAAGTTTCCTTACATCTTTTAAATCTAATTAAATAAATAAATAAATAAACACAGTCTATTTATAGTGACAGTCACACTTAAAATTCAGCTCTGGACTGATTGTTCAAAAATATCCTTCAATATGTCCAGTGTTAAGGTATTTTGTCCCATTCTATAGTAGCAAATCAAATTTTAATGTTCCACTTTAGTTGTAATATTTACTACCTCCTAGTTGCTTCTAGTTCCAACCTTCAAATTTTCATTATAACATATATATATATATTTTAAAAAAGAGTTCAAAACAAAAGCTTTTGCCCAGGGAAGGATTCTTATAATTAATTCATACAATTCAATACAATTTACTGTATTTGAAAAGTAAAAAAATAAAAAAAAATCTGTATTCTACAAAATTTGTTGATCCAAAGGTTCCAAAAAGCTGAATAGCAATTAAGATGCAATCTCTAAAACTAAAGAACTTTCATGAAACTTTGGTCTAAAATATCATCTTTGTGAAAGTCATGGATGATTTTTTAAATTGTAATATCCATAATATCCATATGCATTTATATTAACACAATAATATACTTTTCATTTTATTCTTATAATTTAATGTTGCTATTTATACTGCTTCATGATGAATATATGTGGAGGAAATGTTCAAGTGGCTCCATTATTGCTCTGAACATCTAATTTCTGTATGCCTTATGATTTCTTAATAATAACGTTTTGATACATTTTCCTTCTTTTCCCATGGATGAATATTGATAGTTTTATTTTCATTATTCCTGCCCAAAGAGAAACTATGAATTCTATTTCCCCACTCTATTACAGGTCTTCACAATACTGCTAACCTTCAATATTTTTGGAATTTCCAAAATTTCCAGCAAGCATATCTGATCTACACTGATTTAATTAGTGACATGTTTTTTCTTGTGACCAATGTTTAACTTTATTTGTGGTTTCCATCTTCCAAATTAACTGAGATCTTATTGCCTAGTAAAACAGATTTCCGCCCCCTCAAATGCTACATGCTACCTTCTACAAAAAAAGACATCAGATGCACAATTACTGGATTAAAATGAATGCAAATGTCATAATTTTATTTAGAAAACTTAGTGGATTGATTCAACCCTTTTTCTTTCTTAAGCAAAATAAAGGCAAATGATTGCTTCCCTGTCAGGAAATCCCATAGAAAATAACTAGGATTTCTATTAGCCTAACATTTTTTCACAATTTAACCAGGAGATTGACTAAACTGATGACAAAGTAACAGCAAAATGTGTTACAGGGAAAAGAAAGGGGGGGTGTGTTAAAATGGTGGTGACCTATTAGACTTTGAATCTCATACATTCAGCCTTCACATCATGGGAGTCATAAAATCTAATACATGCCTGTACAACTTACTTAGTGTTAATCCAGATTTTACTACTTCGCTTTAGTTATGCCAGACTAGCAAATGTGACCTGAGTTCTTCCTTTGAAGTTCTTCAGAAGGAGATAACATCATGCTGTTTCATTATGGAATGTGATGAAAAAGAACTTTCTTGGAGTCTTCAGCCATTTTATTTCTAGTTTATTTTTCAGGTGTTTATTAATAGCTTTGTCCTAGTCAAGAATACTGACATTTGCAGTTTTTATTTTGCCATTTATTATTAACACCTTACCTTGACACTCAATTATTCTCTAGGGATTTATCTATGTTCAGCAATATGTTCTATTTTATCCTGCGGTGGTTGAATCAATTTATTTTTGAGTCAGGGCCTCTTTCCCATACATTCATTTATAAAACCATATTATTATAATATTTACTATTAATTTGATTTAGAAAACAGCACAAAAAATTTATGTGATACGGGTTTATAAATAATGTATCCCAAAAATGCATTTCTATATGTATTTTCTCTTAAAACAAACATTTATAAACCTATCTTCACTGACCTGAAAACTCTGTTGGGATATAAAGAGGGCAAATAATCTTTTTATTTTGCCTGCCAATATGTTTAGTATCTGTTTGTATCAGAATTAATATCCATAAAATTCTGAAGCCCCGAGTTGGTATCTTTTAGATACTAAATCATATTTAGTATGATTTACATATCATACTAAAGGCTAATAAAAAAAAAAACCATTTGAAAATACCATACTTTTAGTAAGATGCCTTGGTAACCTTTTTGCAGTGGTGTGTTCTCTTAATTTCACCTGTATTTCATCTCTAAACTGCTGAAGAGACAGTCTGAAGTTGCCTTTAATTGTTCCATTATTAAAATGTTACCTACTCTTTTCAAAACAACTCTTGTTGCACAAACATCTCATAGTATTTTAATGGCAAAATCACAGCAGAGGTCTACTTAGCTCCAGTTGGTTGCCAGCTGTGGACTTACCCATTCCGTCTTATAGCTTTGTTGACATAGACTGCAGGAAAGGCCAGATTGGTGGAGTGTTTAAGGTACCAGGCTGCAAACTGGGGGGCTCTGGTTTCTAGTCCCACCTTCAGAATGAAGCTAGCTGCATGATCTTGGTTCAGTCTTTCTCTCAGGCTTGAAAGGAGTGAGAGGGTCAGGAGAGTACACGTTAAAATAATCTCAAGGAAGTATCCTTTTGCTATTTGTGGTTTTACTCTAAGATTTTCTGAAAGCACATCTATTATGTTCGATAAACCATGTTGGATTTCTTAGTATATGTTATATGAATACATCTCTGATTTATTCAGGGGGGCTACAATACAATAACTATTGCAGTCCAGAATTCATTTTGGAACTGAGTGTAAACTTCATATCTAGTTACCTGATCATGGTAGAACATTTCTAGATATTTGTCAGGAATTTGCAGCTCATATTATTGCCAAAGATTGCATTAGAGATTCTGCCACTGATATTTTATTATAAAAAGAATGAAGCTTTCCTTGTACTATCCCTAAAATATTCCCTGAAGTTAAAATATATCTTCATCTTCCTTTCTCATGATAAACTTATGAGCTGCATTTTATCTTGACATTCTCATTTTGCATTAGCAGCAACTGAAGCAATGATGTTCATTCTTTGTCTGTATATGGAAATGTCTCCATATAATTTGGGCTTTACAGATCCTTAAAGGGGGAAAAAAAAATCCCCTTGCAGGGCTGTCCCATTTTAACAACCAGAATGGAAAGATCACACCACTTGACTTTGTTCAGCAGCAGAAGCTTCTGTGAATGCACACCCCCATACATAGAAGCCATCCCCAGTTAGACAAATGAGGCAAACAATGTGAATCAACCTGATTTGATACTTTGTCAGGATGAAGTAGGCACTTGATCATGCTGAGCAAAGTGATATGCAGCTGTGCATTGAAGTGTTTCACAATCTGTACCTCCATATCTGAACGAGAACAAAAATGGTTTAATGCAAATTCTGCAAACATATAGACTTCTAATTTCTTATGTATGCCTTAGCTGTCCATGTTTTCTACTTCTTTAAAAAATATTATTTTTGCTCTGTTTTTTAATTCTTTCATATATATTTTTTACTGTCCACTGGAAGGATGGCTATTCATCAAGCTATCTCTTGATCTACAGAGCTAGTTTCAGACCAGGAAGAGGATTTTAAAGCAAGCCACTATGCTCTAAGTCACTCTGCTGCATACTGTCTGTTGACTTCTCACACAGTAGACAAGTTATTTGGAACAGTGGATAATTCACTATAGGACAACTATATTTTAATAACCGAATTGCTAACCCAGAGGACACATTTCCTTTTCTAAAATATTCTCCTATTGTTTAAATCAATGGGAAAAGATAGGATATTTAGCATTAATGAATTTACAGAGAGTGGATTAATGTCCCCAGTAACAACAATCAATCTGACAATGAAAAGCAATATGTACAGTATCGATTTATCAATTATGAAATGTTGGAGGGATGATTCTAAAGGTCAATTTTCCTGTCCCACAGCTTGGTCGTTATGTCCCCACTTGAAATTGCTTCTTTCAGTTACTGAATGTGGTCAAAGTCTGTGTGTCCCTGTTTGCCATTTCTATAAATAATTCTGCCTATCTGCCTGTTCTGTAAATTTGGATTCAGCAAGAAACATTATATCCTTCAATCTTTCTGCTAGGCAGCAGAGGAAGAAAATGCCAAGTACCCCCTGTCTTTTCTTTCTTTTTAGTTGGTTTAACTCAGTACAGGGATGACAGTAATTCTGACCTTAATTTGCAAGGAGAGCACAAAGAAGATTAGAAGACAAGAGGGTAAAAGGAACAATGTAGAAATAAAGACAATGAGGAAGAAATCCCCAAGCTCCAAAATATGAAAAAAAAGGAAATACTATAAAGCATTGTTTTGGAAAAGAAATGAGTAAAATAAGTCTTAAAGAGTCAAGTTACTGCTTAGTAGCCCATCGGGAGTCGGCCACTGTGAATGCAAAGCACATCCTACATCATTTCCCTTGGAATTCTTTAGATGGTGTTAATTTTACTTTGGAAAAGTTGTTTATTCTTTAGTTCTAGATTAATATGTTGTATGAACTCAACCTTCTGGGGTTTATCTGATAAACTGATAAAACTGAAGTGAGCTACCTTGGCTTGGATAGATTTTGAGTAGACATCATTGGAAACAAGATGAGCAGCAAATAATTTTTTAAATAAACAAAGAGGTTAATTTTCTAAGGCCACATGTAGAGCACAAACTTAGCCTTTACACTCATTGCTTCTTGATAAAAAGGAAAGATAAAAAGTTTCCCACTATTTACAGGCAGAAGATGCATGAAAACTGTGGCACCTGCTTACAGTAAACTTAGCATAGTTTGAAATAAACAACCGTCTAAAAAAAAAAAAGATACCAATCACAGCATTGTCCAATTTGCACCATTTCTCCAGCAAATAATAGCTTTGAGTTCCCAAAAATGTTGTCCCTATATGTATGATTGCATCACTCAAAAGTCCCAACTGAAACTAGCAACCAATTTCCCTTTTCCTAATACCAAGATGCCAATGGATAGGTTTAGAAGCTTCATTTTGGTGCATCAGAAAATATTGTATTTTCAAATGTATTTCACCAGCCCAAAGATGGTTTAGATGGTCTGGGCGGAAAAAAAATGTTTACATAAAAGCCACTTTTCACTGTAGCTGCTACAATAATACATTGAATTGTTGAAATTAGCAGCAGGGCACTTAGATTTATACCATTTGGATAAGGTTATTGCAACAAAATCAGTGAGGGTTTTATCCCTCATGTTTTTGGATATAATATTTCCCGCAGCTAGTTTTGTGCCAGTATTTTGGAAGATAAATAGCGGGTAGGATGTTTGTTTGGTTCAACTGTACAATGTATGAATTATATTAACCCCATTGTGAACAGTTCCAATCTCATATTCTGCCATGGTTTATTCTGGCATGGTTTAGGGAAGACAGTTGTGAAGTACTTATGAGTCCTATGAACATGGTTTAAGTTTCAAATAAAAAGACCTGATGAAACAAATGGCAAGCAACAAATAACGGGAGTTTAAAGCTGGGATAAATAAAGGCTTGATTTATGGCAGGTTTGAGCACAATAGAAACATGATGCAAAAACAAAATATGTAGCAATTGAACACAATATTTAACTGGTTCACAAGAAATGTTGAATGGTTAAAATATGCAAGTCAAGCCTATCAGCAATAAGATTGAGAATCTTGACCTCATTTGCAGGTAGATAATTGGGAAGGAAGACATTATTTAGAATTATAGAACCATAGAATGGAAATGGTTATTTGATAGGTCTATTTTATCCAGAGGCTGTGTCAGAATTTGATGTCTTGTGATGCCACAACAGATGTTATGTGATGCCATCACATGTCTTGTGATGCCACAACAGATGCTCTGCACATTACACATATATGTTCAAAGTCACAATATGGTATAAAGGTAGAGTTGGCATTGCAATATTGCAAAACATGTTTGATCGTTTTGTACTTGTTGTCCTCCCTATAGATGTCTATGGGGCATTTAGGTCAAAAAATGCCACCTCCTATTTAATGCAAAAATTTAAATAAAGCACCCATGAAAGATGGCCTTTGAATAAAATATCCAGTAAAAGAAGCTTACTGCCTCTCTGGGTAATTTATTATACTATTAAATTTTCTTATTACGAAGGATTTTGTCACCATCTTCATCAATTGGGGACTGTTTTCCATTATTCTGCATCCTGTACTTTGGAGTAATAGTGAACACACTTTGATTTTTTCTCCCTATGAGATATCTTTTCAGGTGTTTGAAGAGTGATATTATAGTGCACTGTAGTCTTATGTTCTCAAGGTTGAACATCAGGATATGAAGAATTTTGGATTCTAAAGCAAACAGTTGCAATGGGGCTTACTTGTCTGTTTTCCTTGCTATTTGTACACTGATCAGACACACTGAAATATATGTTTGCCTTTGAATGACACACTGCACAGTCCTGTGACCTCCAGCTCTTTTAGTCTAACTTCAGGTTCTCTGAATCTTTAAAGTGCAGTGTCCAAATTGTGGTGTCCATATGGGATGGAGGTTGGACCTAACCAAAACAAAATAATGTCAAATAACTATTGCCTATGGTTTGGAAACTACATTTTGTTACACTATTTCACTTATGAGGGACTCTTCCATTATTTCTCTCTTCGTTCTTAAAACCCTAAGTTGATTTCCATATATGGAAAATATAAAAAAAATTCTCCTTTCTTCAACTTCAAAGCAAAGTCAAAGAAACACTGGGCATATTTGCTCTAACATACCATATGTTTACTATATAATTCGTTGGATTGATTTTTTTTCATCATTATGGTCATGATGGCAATACCAGAACAGGGTTTGAGGGCAAAAGTCCTATTTAGGAGAATGAGCAAGACATTTCTCTAAATAACTTTTTAAACCATGTAAAAAGAAACTAGAAATGTTAAATCCAGAATTTAATTTTCTTTAACATCATCTGTGAAAATATACTTTCTCTGGATAGCCATAGCTTTTTCAATAATGAAGGATAAAGAGGAACAAAAGAAAAACTATTGAAAAAGGTTGACGATCTGACAGGATGCAGGTAGTGAATATGAAAAGGAGACAAACAACGAATGGTGGGCTTTACCCTTTGCTTGTCACCTAGGAGAACAATGGTGCTTACTAACCCATCCTCAGAGAATGGATGGAGCTGTGGAGCTAGCAAATCAGACAAAAAAATCCTTAAAGAAATGACTGGAAACTATATATAATTTATCAAAATGATGTTTTTATTCTGTCCGCACTATTATTTTTTTACTGAGGTCTCAACCATATTAAATCTAAATGTATCCCATTTTCAAGGACAAAAAAAATACACAATTATTTTCAAACTGTAGATAAGAAGCATTATAAAAAGGGTCATGTGACTTAGAAGAAGTTACAGTCAAGAGATCCTTGTCCATATCATGCCAGTGGTGGCCTGAATTTAGGTATGAGATGGAGTCTCAAATAGTAGATTTCTGGTAACTTGTGGATATATGTATTCATCTCCCTCCGTGTGTGTGTGTGTGTGTGTGTGTGTGTGTGTGTGTGTGTGTTTGCGTGCATGTGTCTACAAAGAGAGAGAGGGAAAAAGGAAGGCTAGGATAAATTCAGGCCACACCTTACAGTTATATAAATTATAATGACAGATGACAAGCTTTCAAAGGAAACAATGCTTTGTAGTTTATTTATGTCTCCTACTGTGAGCTGTAAATTCACCTATTTATGGAACCACATTTTTCTCTATTGTTCAGCTCTATAGGTGGTCTTCTATTATCAAGTTGGATGTCACAATTCTGTCAGTTTGATGTTAAGTTGTTGCTGGCATGAACTGACTTTCATTTTATTTTAATTTACTTTTTGCTTCAAGAAAAGGAAGATGAAACTAGACTTTTGTGTATGTGTGTGTGGATGTGCATGTGCTGATGGGTAGTTGCTGAATGTTTGACAATAAGGCCTTATTTATTTATTTATTATTTATTTATTTAGATTTATACCGCCCTTCTCCTGAAGGACTCAGGGCGGTTTACAGGGCATTAAAAACATAAAATACAAAAATTAAAACCA
>JANHFR010003137.1:210553-221782 GCA_032468015.1 Mimophis mahfalensis | reverse complement strand
CCTGGAAGAAACGTGCCTTATTTCTCTACTTGTATATATATCACCAACATCCCACATGACATAGAATAAAAGGCTACCCCTTCTACTGTAAAGAGCAGGATTTAGTCATACTGCCACAACTTCCATCTCATATTTTCCATTCCCCACCCCTACTATGGACATTATTGCCATGATTATATACCATATACCAATCAGTTATTTCTTGCTTCTGAAAACACATTGCTGGACCCTGTAAGGGCTTTGTATTCTTTGTAATATTTTTTTTCTCAATATTCAATACTATATTTGAGGGAATATTATTAAGGTATATATTTGTTCACTATACATTTTTACAATACGTGAGAATATTGGACACTTACTCTTTTCTTCCTTTACATTCCCTTGCCTGATATTAAAAATCTTAGATGCTAAGTTTATACATTCCACTAATGCTGACATTTATTTTTTTCCCACTTCAGCCAGCTAAAAAGATGACAGCCCAGAAGTATGATCCCCTTCACTTTTCAGTGTTCTTGTTGCTTTAATTCTATGCTAATCCTGCAGAGAGAATTTAATGCATATTTGTTTTTAATTTGATTGTTATTTTTTGTTTGATTTTGATTCCAGGAGAATGTTCCTATTGGTCTGAAAGCATAGTATGTATGTTCTGACATCTTTTCCTTTTAATGCAAATTGGAGATTCAATCTATCTATGGGTGACCTTGTAATGGAGGGCAGTGCAACATTATAAAGGGAATATTTGGATATTTGCCAGGTGTACAGCAAGGGCAGAAACCTAATCCTCCTTCAGTGCTTCATTCTCCTTTACAATGTTTCCAGAGTTGTCAAATATCACTAAATAAATAAACCACATGTCATTTCTGGGCTGCATGCTGCATTGAGTACCAACTGCCAAAAATATAGAATTCAGAGAGGAAAGGAAGATGTATGTTACACTTCTTTCTTTTGTATTAATATATTGAAAGATTTTCAAGGCAGAACTTTCCGTGCTTCTTGGGAATAGATAGATTCTGCATACCTGAAATGTACACTGTTTGAGTGTGTTTGTCATTTGGGTATGTTATTTTGAAATACTTGTATCTCGCTTTTCAGTTTTAAATAAGTATTAGTGTCTAATCAAAAGGTCATAACTGTACAGAAACAAGCTAAAATGCTATATACATAAAAACAAGGAAAGCATAAGAGAACTAAAGATGTTTGGTGAATTTGATTAAAGATTGTTCACAAAATAACATCGCATCATGCTCATTTGATCATGGTGCCATCTATAATATTGTAGGCTTTGTGACTGAGTTCCAAGCTTATGCAGCAGTATAAACAGAGAAAGATAAGAAAGCAACATTATTTTTATTTTACGCCTACTATGTATATTTTATGTAAAATTATTTGTAGCTAATTTAACTTTATGGCCAGTAAAGTTATGCGGGTGGGTGGGTGGAAGGAAGGAAGGAAGGAAGGAAGGAAGGAAGGAAGGAAGGAAGGAAGGAAGGAAGGAAGGAAGGAAGGAAGGAATTGCAGAATGCTTTAAAAGTAGAAAGTACAGGATATACATTAAAGTTTGTTTGTTAACTTTATATGCTGCCCTTCTCCCTGTCTTGAATGACTTTGGGTAGTTCAAATATGTTCAAAATGTGTTTGCTTGGAAATAATTGGAAATACCATAAGGATGAATGCTCAGCAACAGCAATGCAATTAAAGCTGGAAAATCGGACTTCTGCATGAGCTGGAAACCAAGAAGAAGGACCATATTCAGTCTTTTGAAATTGTGAGAATTCAGTTTCCATAACAACATGCCTTTATTTTATTTTTTTCTTCATGTTCTGATGTTATCTATTCATATCACTTTTGAAACCTTTGGTGTCTGGCAACAAATGTCTTGATGTAAGTTTGAGTTACTTTTGTTTCCCAGAAAGATGACTAACTGGATTACCTAGTTAGATAATTCTTGTGAAAGAACATCAATATTTGATAACTAGATTTGTTATTTTTCCAATTAAAAGAGGGGGATGGGACAAGAGGAGTTTACACCAATCATGATCATGTGTTCATTGAACAAGCAAGTCAAGAGAAAATTCAAACAATATAGATATATTTGTATCTTTGCTTGCTGCTCTGTTAGAGGGTCATTATTATTTTTTTATTTTTTTAAATTCCAATTTATATGCCGCCCTTCTCCAGAGACTCAGGTAGGCTTACAATCTTAAGAATCACAAATCAATGTGCTTAGCAATAGCCTTCATTCTTTGTATATGCCTGCTAATTAGCAGCATTTTTACAAGGTCAGCTTATTGCCCCCAACAATCTTGGCTTGTCAATTTATCTACCTCGGAAGGATGGAAGGCTGAGTCAACCTTGAGCATGGTGAGATTTGAACTTGCCTTAATTACAGGCTGCTGGCTGCTAGGATAAGTACTAACAGCCTGCACTGCCAAGGCTTGTTTTATATGGAACAAAAATTTACCTTGTGCATCTTGATCACACTTAGGTTTATATTTACAGAGATTCTGTTACTTTAATGCACCTTAATATTGTTCCATTTAATTGTAATATACTGCACAGCTCAGACATTTTTTAGGAGGCTATGCATTCTAGCAGATTGCTGTTGTACTTTTTCTCTTCTCACAGCAGGGCAAATCAGTTATAGGACAACTATAGTTATAGGACAGTTATAGGACAGGATAGTTATAGGACAGTTATAGGACAACCATATTCAGTCTTTTGAAATTGTGAGACACCCAAAACTAGAAAACTGGTACTCTAATTTGTGGTATCAGTAGTCATGGAATAGACCCTGCAAATTATTACAAATTTTGTATCAAGCACCAATAGAGCAGGAAGCAAAACATTGGGAACAATGTTAACTAACTCCCGTGTTTTGGGTGAGGTTCTTAGTGGATAGTGCAACAATATATCGATTGTTTTTAACTCCTGTGATCATTCATGTAAGGCATACCCAGCGTTCTGGAATTGAATGTTATGGAAGCTATAGGAAATGAATAAAATATTTTTATACAATTAACATGTTTTTCTGATTCATGTTTTGTGTATACATCAGTTCATCCAAACCATAAATCACCTTTTTTCTTGTTTAATATTTTGCATTTAACATTCTACATAAGTCAGGGAGACAATTCTCTACAATATGTTTGTTAATATTCTGCACAAATAATACATCACTATGGTCCAATGAAGGTCGTAAGTGGCTTAGAAAATAATGTGAACATTAGAATAAAAGCAACATAAAAAGAAACATAATAAAATAAAACAATATGTCAATGTTCCAATGATGGTTCCCCATTCCCAGTTAGCACTCAGACACAAAGTCCCTCCAAGTCAAACTTTGATTTGGAGAACCCATGTTGCAACAATGAAGGAATCCCAGAAATAACACTTAAGTTTTGGTTCCCACAAAAGAATCCTAAACCCAGCCCCCCAATCCACAGATCATAAATCACATTGTCCAATTACACTCCTTCACTTGGCGTGAATTCTTCTTCTTCTCCGGTTACCAGGTGTATCATCCAACGACCTTGACTTCGGTCAAATATTTGTTTTGACTAACTCTCTATTGAGCAATACAGCCCTCCCGCTGCAATTCCCAAGTTAGAATTGTGGCAGTTTAGAAGCAACAGGAAAATGGCTGCACTATGGCTAACTACATGCATGCTTCTAATACTGACATGCTTTCCGCTCTCTGGAAAATCCATGCTACCTTGCCAATCAGCTGTTTTTTAGGCCTCAGCTTTTTTTGTGGAATGTGATGCATGTGCGGCAGGTGTTTGGCTTTGTTTGAAAAAAAACACAGATGCATGAAAAACAGCTGATCCATGCTGCGATGTCAATCAGTTCTTTTTCAGGGTCAGCTTTTTTTTTTTTGTTGTTGTTGTTGTTGAATCTGATGTATGCACAGCATGCATTTGGCTTTGTTTGAAAAAAGCGGAGGTGTGAAAAACAACTGATATGCACTGCTGCACCAATCAGCTGTTTTTTGCACCTCAGCTTTTTGTTGTTTTTAATGAGATGCATATGCAATGAACTGGTTTTTAGACCAGTAGAAGTCAACCCCTGGCTGTAAAGCATGATGGGACAGGGTATGTAAGTCTAATTGCTCTTGCTATAAGAATGTTTTCTGCACAATACTTTAGGTCCTTTCTTCTATTAAGTCTAACAATTCCCTCAAAATGAATGAAATTCTTCAGGTACAAGGTGATGTTCTTTCACTTAATCACATTCTAACCAAAGATTATGCATGTCCTTCCCTTCCCTATAGTCAAAGATACCGGGAATGAACTCATCCATTTGGGCTTTTCCAAAAGTTAAAGTGTGAAAGGGCGGGGAGGCTTCAAAGTGATGAAAAGAACAGCCTTTCTCTTTCTGCCACCTCAGGTAATAAAATAATATTCAAAACACTGCTGAGAACAAATTATAAAGCAGTTCTCTGGCACTTTAGGAACAAGGTAGAGAAACAAACCTATTTCATGGAGAAAGGAATATTTGGGAAATGGCAAGGCAAAACTTCTCATGTTCCTCCCTTTGCTATGTTTTTCACTTCTGTGAGTTCTGAATAGGAAAGAAAGACTTAAGGCAAGAAGCATGCATGAAGCTACCAATAGAATAATAATTTTAACTCTGAAATAAATGATACCTGTGGGTAATAGGTCTAAAATTGCTGGGTTTCTTGGTAACCGTATATAATTATAACTTGCCTAGGTTCTGTAGGGCAATGGTGCAATTATCACTCTTATTTCTAAGTTTCAATAAAAGTGTTAGCACAGTATTACTTGGGATTCAGTAGCAGGGGACAAGGAACATATTGAAATGACAATAGTAATACTTATTATATATGCTTTTATAAACTTTCCACATAAAGGGCTTATTTTCTTTCTCTCGCCTTCCTGATTGGGCAATCCAAAAATGCACAATGTTGTGTGATTACATCCACAGAGCGACCATGTCTTAGCACCTCAGCCAGGCTACCATACAGGGTTCCCCCCCCCCCATAACTTCCAGTGAGAGATGAGTGATAGTGCTGTATTATACCAGCAGGTAGGTTACCATGTGATACTACACAATTTCTCAGTAATTAAGGCTTATTGAATGATATTGGCTCCTTACAATCACAAGGAGGTCTCTTATAGTGTTGCTGCACAATAACATGATAACTGCTGAGCAAAGTGTGATAGGTGGTGTTTTAGTAGACTGCTTACTATTTTTTCAACTTAATTTCCTCTATAATATCAGGGGCCACTGTACTGAATGTTGCTACAGAAATCAATGTTCATGTCCATCTGTTATTTTTTTTGTTACCCAGCCATCACAGAGAAATTGTTGATTTCAATATGAGAGAGGAGGCTCTTTGGGCCATTTACTTGGTTTTGAATAAATCAGAACAGTTTTATTTTTGCTGACTTGGAATTTCAGTTGAGGGTTTAAAATTTTAGGAATTTCATAGGAGACACTTGGATTTAATGCTAAGTGGATGAATGGTTACTGGTTTTTAGCCTTTGTTGCAGTGCTGGGAAAGTATGGAGAAAAGAAGAATTTCCTATGTTCAAAATATAAGATTTTCAAAAACAATTAATGATATATCTTATATTTATGATTCCCTGATTTTGTTTCTTTTGATGTAATTACTTAAAAACATAAGTTGGAGCCATGAAGGTTCTTCCTTTTTTGGAAGAGACATAAGTAAAAGGTGTTACCATTTATTATGCATAACCACATTGAAATTGTGTTCTTATTAGCATGCAGATTTACATAGATCATAAATGCAAACTTAAATGTGGTACTTCAGAAGCCCTACTGAGAAAGCTTAAGTCAGTATGTTTAAGACTGCAATGGTCTTAAACTTAAACAATCAGCTACCTAATTGAAATTTAACCACCTAAGATGCTTTAACAGCATATTCTTATCTACTCAGAAGTAAATCCTACAAAAATCTGTGGGGCTTCTCTGATAAGTATTGTAGCATTAATTAATTCTTTAACGGAAAGGGAAAAAAGCCTTTCCTAATTAGCATTTGTGCTGAACAATTAATATTTTGGACAGTTAAATCTCTTAATAGAAGTATTAAGAAAATTAAGAAATTCTGAAAAGTATTGAGAATTGGCCTTTTCCTAATAACACTTAAAACAATTTAACAAAATGGACAAATAGGATAATAGTACATTTAAATTAAGGGAGTGAGGTAAACTTAATATATAAGGATTCAAAACATTAAAAGATAGGTCTTTCAAAGATTAAGCATTTCCCCCCTGTTCATTTATACTCGGTAGAAAACAAATATTCTTGAAGACTAGAGCCTCCAGGAAGCAGGATTTAGAGTAGATCTTGCACTTTACAAAATGAAAAACAAATTATTAAATTCTATATAACAATGTCTGGCATTTGAACAGATATTATTTGAAGAAACTAGTATGCATAGAAGTGTATTATCTGTGTGAGGAGGATTTTGAATGCTGATTACGCTCTGTGATCAAAATGTCAAGAGCTGGGTAAATTATTCAGTAAAACATTCCTAGTCACCATGTTTTGAAATATTCTGATGTGACTTTCACTAAAGGTGTTAAATGACAAAAATAACGAGAATGGATGAGTAAATAATGCTGGCTTTACTAATCAACACGTAGATGTTAACAGCGCATATTCCAGTCTATTTATTTTCATCGGAAATATGTGAGTCATGTGAGTTTACAAAAAATAGTAGTTCCCTTGAATTAGAATGTCCTTTGGTTTTTTTAAAAAATAATATTATTTATCTCATTTTACAAATATAAATTAAAATAACATTGGATTTGGATGGGGATGGAATATTATATTATATCCCGCCCTTTAAAAAAAGCTTTTGTTTAAACAACCTATGGGCAGTTTTTCCTTGCTATAGGAGTCATTCTATTTCTTGGCCATATCACATGAATGAATCTGTCTTTTTCTAAGAATAATGAGTGCCTGGCCTTATTATTAAAAATGTAACTTTTAGGTCTTTGGAATAGAAATGGATTTCAATCTCCCTTTGTATATTAATTATTGATAAATGGAGCCCTGGAGATGACTATGAAGCCTAGCATGATTAAAGATGGAGCATTTTTAATTTGATATCTCTAACAGTGACAGAGGAATCCAGTTTAATCGAGTCATTTATCAAAAGGGGATAAATCAGAAGTATATGAGTGGATTGCAGTGAGAAGTGGAAGTGAAGCAGAAGTCTTAAGTTAATAAAAGATGATGCATTTCTAAACATTGTGGGGTGGGGGGAGAGAAAAGAAATATTCAGTAGCATTTTATATGAATTGTGAAGCATCAGATTGAGGATGTGTCTGTTTCGGTATAGGATGAGTCTAGTTAATACATTCTTTTCTGTACGTGCATTAGCAATCAAAGCTAATATGCCTATGATCTTGTCTGTGAGGTAGACATGATGAGAATATTGAAGTATTCTTATTAAATGATTAGAACCCAGGTGTTTCAAAGGTAATAGTAAAATGTTTCTTTATAGCCTTAGTTAATAGAAACCATTTGATCCCTTCTATGCAATTTTAACTTTATATGATTTCTCCTTTTTGTATAGGTATGTACTCTATATAGTTACATATACCATACATGTAATAATGTACTGATTTTTTTTTTTATTCTATTACTTGCTTTTGGGTATAAATAAACAAATCATAGTGGAATTTTGAGTTTCAATTCTGGTTCAGAGAATCATGGATGACTAATAACAAATCAGCGACAAGTGTATATATAATATGGAATTGATGTTCATTTTAAAGCATTTTACTCTTCAGCGTTACTGAGAAAAGGTAAATGAGCTTCCATTATACATTCATTTGTAATCTTTAAAGAAAGGTTTATACCAAGATATTTTTATTATGTTCATTCAGCTTTATTGACCAACCTGACTAGATTGATGGAGTTTAATAGCTTGAGGGCCACAATGGCCATTTCTGATGTAAACTATAGGTAGTTCTCGACTTATAACCAAAATTATTGAACCCAAAATTTCTGCTGCTAAGTGAGACAGTTACAACCTTTCTTGCAACATATGTTAGGTGAATCACTGAAGTTGTTAAGTTAGCAGCACAATTGTTAAGTGAATCTGGCTTTCCCATTGACTTGGCTTGACAGAAGATTACAAAATGCATTTTGATCATGTGACTATGGAAATGCTGCAATAGTCATAAGTCTGGAAAAAGTCAGTTTTCAGTGCCATTGTAACTTTCAACAATCACTAAATGAACTGTTGTAAGTCAAGGACTGTCACTAAATATGAATCTGAGGTGATGCTCATGACGATCGCTCCTAGCCAAAGAAGATGCTTAAAGCTTGTTCTTCATTGAAATAACTGTATTTATTGTAAAGATTAACAAAATAATAAACAGTTGTAATATATCTAAGGCAGTTTCCTTGTCTTTGTTATTAAGGTAGAGTGTGCAGATGTGCTTCCGCATATCTGCTCCCAGCCAAAGCATGAGGGTAAGAGAAAAGTGTGGGCTCCAGAGCACCATGGCGGAGAGTGCATTCTCCTCAGAGCCTCTGAACCAAAGTGTGTCTGCTGTCCTCAGAGCAGTAAAAATGACAGTTGCAGTCAAACTCCTCCCACTTCTTGCAAAGAAAAAGGCGGGAAGAGGTTAGAGAATTTCTACAGGCCCAAACTACATGGAATACAATGAATACATAGAATCATACTACTATCATCTTTTTTCCAACAAACTTCTAAATGACTGTTCATTTATCTTATTAATAGCAATTATCTCACAAGGACTACATGTATGCTTTAGCTGATTGCCTCAAGTCACCTTGTTTAATGGTTACTCTAATATATTTAAAAGACTTCATGTGTGATGCATAAATCCAGTTCATCTATAATTGAATTGGATGGTTTTGAACCTTTCAGATGTTAGATATGGATAAGATAAACAAACAGTAGAAGTTTGTTGGAAAAAAGATGATAGTAGTATGATTCTATGTATTCATTGTATACCGAAATTATTTAGAAAATAGTCCTAATTTCATTGGACGATAATCAACAGCATGAACGGTAATTTAGGAAACAGCTTTAATGGTTGTCCCAAAGGTCCTTTAGCTGTTAAACTTAAAATGAAGCAGGTGAATCTATATAGTGAGAAGCTCTGAAGCAGAATTTTAAAATAATTTTAAAATATAATGCATATTTTATATATGTGTTCAATTGGATAATTTGAAAACATATTAAGAGATAATTTCAGAATGATACAGCCTTGTTCATTCTATTTTAATCATACTTAGATTCAAATTTTCGTACAAATGTGTACTATAACTAGATGTGCATGCTTTTTCACTATTAGAACTGGATTTAAAGATAGGTTATGACAAATATGAGTAATAAAAATAGTCTATTCTATATTTAGTTTGTAAAACTCCCTCCAGTTAAGATAATTTTAGAACTTCCTAGAATTTTACACATTTTTTCTCTATTTTGTAAAATAGGTATATTGCTCATCATTGTCCACAAAAATAAGGAAAAGACTGTGTCAAACTTCAGTATCTACCTAAGAATATTATAAGATTTCTGAAATGCTTATCCAATGATCTTGATTTATATAACTCGCTCTTCATCTCCAGAAGATCTGCAGATTTGTTACACGTCCCAAGCCAATATGCTTAGCCATTATTTGAATTGTTCAGAAATATGAATACTGGTATTAATAAGAAATGTTAAGTTAAACCCATGAAATAAGAGGATTTGAGTGGGAATCTATTGACTTCCTGGCTGAAACCTTACTTTTTAGGAATAAGGTATTGTTCAGCTGAACTGAAATTAAACAGGAAGGGAAAGGAAGGCAATGAAGTTAGTAGTGAGTGTATGTTTTAAGGTCAGAAGTGATATGAAAGCAATTCTGAAATGATGGTTTAGCAATAGCACTTAGATTTATATACCACTTATCAGGGCTTTTAACCCTCCCTAAGTGGTTTACAGAGTCAGCACATTGCCCCCAACAATCTGGGTCCTCATTTTACCCACCTCAGAAGGAGGGAAGGCTGAGTCAACCTGGAGCCTGGTGAGATTTGAACCGCCTAATTGCAGGCAGCCAGCAGCAAAATACTACATACTGCACTCTAATCTGGTATACTTGAAATATACCAGATTATATACCACCAGACTGTAAAAAAGGAGTTTTTCCTTTCCACAGTAAGAGAAGGATGTTATGGTTAGGATGGTCTGCTGAGAACATGGAAGAGAAAAATGTGATTAGCTGTAACTGAAGGTCAGTATTAATTCAAACATTGGGACTTTTTTCTCATTTCTTTTTTTCCCCTATAAGAATAAAGTTACCCTGTGGATTGGTGTTAAGAAGCAGGAGTTTGCCTCTGGAGGGAAAAGGCCGTTTACTAACCATAGGGGTCTCTCTTCAAATCCAGCTAGTCTCAATGGTCTTTGGTTTAAATAAGTGATGGGCAAGCTGCCTATGGATTCTCTCATAATTAATTCATCCTACCTACTTTCTTTGAGCTTCACCAAGAAATCTTTAAAGAAAAGAAAATAGTTTGTTTCTAAGCTTTGTATGAAATCTTAGTAAGTGCCAAGACCCAGGGAGCCTCTATCCCTCACTCCAGTCTTCCCTGCTAAATCCTACTTCTCAGTAAACTTATTATTTAATGCCTCTAAGCAGTTTGGTAAGTTTTATTTTATTTTTGTCAAAATGTGTGAGAGTTTTGTTTTCTTGCATCTGAGTTCACAGAGTTGCAGTTTGCCATATTTGCTTCTGTTGCTGTGTATTTAATCTTGGTATAATGGTTGCCATTTTGATAACAAGGTTATGAGATTACATCATTCTCGCTTTCTTCATCATACACATTATTGCAATGGGTTCCAATTTTATCTCTTACAAGATAAAATGTCCTTACATGTCCAAGGTATTTATAGTGCTCTTATATGTCCAAGGTATTTATAGTGCTTTTCATTTAAAATCTAATTAATTAAGACTTCTCTATATATAAAAAACAATAATCATGGACTTTAGAGTGTAATGGCTTCTAATAATCAAATAATCAAATAGTCTTATTTTCTATTTACTGTATTTTTTGGAGTATAAGACGCACTTTTTCCACACCCAAAAGTGATTGGAAATGTCTATGCACATTTCCATTATACAGTGAATGTTGCTGAAGCCCTGCCCACCCGCTGGGCCCCACCCTTCGGCCTCTGCCTCCAAGCAATTTGCCTACTTGCAGCAAACAGCCTGGTCAGCT
>JANHFR010003137.1:158374-168889 GCA_032468015.1 Mimophis mahfalensis | reverse complement strand
CTTCGGTGTGGTTAAATTAACATAATTTGTATGTTTAAAAAAAAAAAAACAACCCGCCTCAAAGCAACAGAAAGCCTAGAGAAGACACGGAATAAAACTAAGTTCCTTTAAAAGAGATATGTTCCCAGCTAAGAGTTAGGAACAATTTCCAAATGTTTCGGTTCCCATTTAAGTTATTTTAAAGAACTTTGATAAACTCTAAATACTAGAGTTTATCAATGGTTCTTTGTCTAAATTGGCTTTCCCATTTTCTCTTTATGAGAAAAGCTTTTGACTAGTATATAAGCATTCATCCATCAGTGTTTAATGTATATAACAGTGGGAAAAGCATAATCACTGCTAATAGTTTCATTTATTTTTTCTTCTAAAAGAAAGAACAGCACTGAGGTACAATCTTAATAGCCAGACTTCACAAATGACTGAATGCTAGAATATCAAAATGGAACCAATCAATAGAACTCCTCCTCCTCCTCCTTCTTCCCAGCGTATTCCTGCTAGTGCAGGATCTGCTTTTCAGATAATTGAATGCCACTTTGCATGGCTGTCTGCATCTCCCACAGCTTGCATATCTTTGTTGATGGTGTCTTGCCATCTCTGTTTTGGATGCCTGTCATTGACTTCTAGTTGGTAAGGCAGTCTTGGCCATGGTGGAAGGTGCTGCTCTCAGGACATGTGCATACCAGCGGAACCAGCCTTCTCTTATCTTCTCTATAATTGGTACCACACCAAAACATTGTTGAATGGTATCATTTATGATGTGGTCAAGAAGGGAGATGCCCGATAGCCACCGGAGCATTCGCATTTCCATGAAACAGAGATAGCTTTCGGTCCCTTTCAGAACAAGGGAACT
The DNA here is from genome assembly GCA_032468015.1 of Mimophis mahfalensis. NCBI lineage: Eukaryota > Metazoa > Chordata > Lepidosauria > Squamata > Mimophis > Mimophis mahfalensis. Next base: position 168,039 of record JANHFR010003137.1, on the reverse strand, counting down.
AAATACATATAAATGGCTATTCAATAATAATTTAAAAATCCTATGAGTAATTCATGGATGTATATCAGTGTTTCTGAAATTCAGCAGCTTCAAAATGGGTGAATATATGATAAAATGGGCTAAATTTGATTATAGCATACAAATAGAACAATGGAAGAATATGTGGATGAAAGGATTGAAATTTATATTATGTTAATATCTTAAAGAAAACTTTTATAAAATGATGATGTTGTTTGTCACTGGAAAAACTGCCTAAAATGTATCAAAGTATTTTGAATTTATGTTTGACATGTCAGACAAGAGAGAACTGATGTTTGATTGTCCCAAGGTGGAGGTTCAATCCAAGAAAATGAAGGATTATTTTGGCCATTGAATTTAAATAGGATTGTTTCCTGAGGCTAATATTAATTCTAATAGTAATAGAATACTCTATTACTATTAGAATTTATATTAGCCTCAGGAAACAATTCTATTTGCATCCAATGGCCAAAATAATAATAGAAAGTTTAATGGAAATAGAAAGGATTTCTTCTCAATGTTCCATTTGCTCATTTTAACTATATTATTCCTTTCTATGACTGCCATTCAGGTGAGTGACATTGATTTATATTTAATTAAAATATATTGCATAGAAAGGCTTTGTTGAAATAACATTTAAGTGAAAATAGGACTATTTTCTTATTTTTCCCCTCTATTTTTTCTTTTTTTTTTCATTGTAGAATTTGTTTTGATATAATTCCTGCCACTATTTTCTGATGATAGAAGAAATATATTTTTCTAATTGAGAAAAAGAAAATTCTGAACATTTTAAAGCTCAATTTTAACCCAGAAAATCCTCTAATAAAAGAAATAATTACTAGGTTTTGTGGTCTCATTGTAAAAGTAAATGGTTGTTCTTGAGGCAAAAAAATCATAGATTGCTAGAGTGGATTTTTTTTAAAAAAGTTCTCTTACTATATTAACACAATACATCAGAACAAAGATGAAGTCTAGTTTCTTCCATTCATATCCCTGACACTGTTTATATAGCAGTGTATTTTTATTTTGATCAAATGCTAGATCTTTTGTCATTATTTACTCTTTCTGGCACTAGGTCCAAGGTCAAAAAATACTGCTTTAAGTAAAAATGAGTGTGGTTTGATTGTGGAATAAATATTTTAAAATATCTAAAGCTCTTACTTTTCCTTCATAATCAGAACGTAGAATCTGAAGACTTTCTTTCTCTAAAAAAAGGAAGTAATTGGAAATTGATTGATCCACTTTCTGGTAGCCTATAACACTGAGATTGGACTAAATACATGGTCAGTCTTTCAGTTTTTAGGAACTAGAGTCAACACTGGAGACTATTGTTCTACATATCCCTGTACAAGGTATGAGGCAATTTAGTTGATTAATGGATAAAATAGATATTATCTTACCCTTATCAATAAGACTCCTTGTATAGGTGGCCAAACACTAGTATCATGACTGTCACTATCACTAAACATGATCTGGAAATATCAAATTTAGCATTTATATTTTCTAGGAGGAAATGTAATTATCATCATTGGATTAGCTGCTCAAATTCAATGAATACATTCCTGAAATCACATGAAAAGTACATAAGTTTATACTGGAGTTAAATTACTCTTATAAAGGCCTTTGGATTGGCAAAAGTATAACACAATATATATATATTGTGTTATACAATATGTTCTGTATAAAAATACAGAATAACATATCGCTTGAAACTAATTTTCACATGGTGTTATCTTCTCGAATTCAGATTTCTGTATCCTTTTCGTTTTTTTGTTCGAAGATGGTTGATGATGCTCTCCTGAAGGACAGAGCTCATTCAAAGAAAAACTGAACCTGAAGTTCCCTTCTTTAAATCTGAATATAAAGGAATTGGCAAGAATGGCTTTAGTTTACAGTGGCAAATTTATAAGGTAAAGGACAGACCTAGCTGATCTTTCTTAATGGCATTTTTTTTTCTGCATTCAATTGTCACATTGGAGATGACAAGTAAGACTCTTTTTAAACTTACCTGAAGAATTAGTTTTTGCAAATCTCTTTAAAAAATAGGGTGGTGAAAAATGCCTCTGCTTAGTTTATTTCCAGAAAAAAATAATTTCTAAATCTTCCCTGGAAAATCCAGTAACAGTAGTAGCCCTTTCCTGGTTGTGAATAGATAAAGAGTTTTGCAGACATATGTAGACAAATAAACAAACAAACAAAAAAAGCAATGTAGGTCCCTTTAAGTTCTTTCAACATACTTTAAGCAATCCTAAAGAACTCTGTGGGTAAATCTCCTTTACTTACAGAGGCATCTGCTGAGAACAAGCACTTACTTCACTATCTGTACATACATACATACATAGATACATACATACACACACACACACACACACACACACACACACATTTTAGGAGAGCCTTTAACCTACCTGGAGATTTTTTAAAAGTTGGTCCCTCCTCGAGGGACATTCATTCTCTAAAACAACAATATATGCTAAATAGACTGCTCACCTGCTCATTTGTTTTTATTGTCTGAGTTCATGCATCTTTCCAGGTTCTCTGATCTAAATCATTTCTTTGTTTTCTATTGCTCTTCTGGGCTATTCTAGCTAGGTATTCAGTGGATCTGCTTGCTATTGTTGGCTATTGTTTGGTTATATTTTTTCCTGCATTGCCCAAACTTTCCCAGTTAAAATGCATTCAAAATTCTTGCTGAGCAAATTACTACCAGGAAAGGAAACTCTGCTTTCTTCCTTCTACATAATGCTCACACCTTAATCATCCTTTCCATCTCCTGTACAGAGAAAGAACCATTGAAAGTTGTCCCAGCTTCTTACCTTAATTCTTCCTTGCATTTCAAACTCATTGCTCTAAGCTACTACATTTTTCTGCTTGTTATTTGCCTTGGCACTGTTTTTCCTTCTCGTGATACATATTTCTTATTCCCAAACATGGTGTACCTAACTTGGGTCTCTCCTTATATACCTTATCACCTTCTTCACTCCATTTATTAAATGTAATTTCTTAGTTTATATTCTGTTTCCCACTCACTTCTTAGCTTTAGGATACCTAGCTACTAAATTCATGTTACCATTCTATCTGCAATAATTATTATCTTGTGCTTCTGATCTCTTACCTAAAGTCATACTGTTTTATTCCTAAAGACACTATTTCTTCTGATTTCATCAATAATAATAATCCTTTAAGTTCTAATAGCAACCAGAGAGTTGCAACATCATGCAAAGTAGTAAAGCAAAAAACAACTGGGATGGGAATTTAATTTGCTCTGGAGTTCAGTCAGTCTCACTTGAGCTTTAGATGCTTATATTAATAAAAATTTATACTTTGCTTGGGTTTTCTTATATTGAAACAGCAATTTGTGTGGGTAGAAGGGTACAAAGATATGCACTCAAGTATATCTGTGCATAGACATTTCTGTCAATTGAAAACATTCAAAAACTTCCACAACAATTTAATAGCTGACTCCTAGTCTGTTTGGGTCATTGATTCATCTTGGCACTAACATTGAAAAAGACTAGCATCCTTCAGTATCTGCTAGAATGGTAGAAGCCCTTATCTCTAAAATATTTGTGCATCAGAAGTCTGCTTGATAAGATGAGAAAGAGATAATAGATAGATGACAGATAGATAGATAGATAGATAGATAGATAGATAGATAGATAGATAGATAATAGGTACACAAGAATGAAGTTCATTCATGTTGTATCCATGAATACCTCCATGTATATTTAATCAATTTGAACAGTTGAATGCAAATAAAATACATAAAGAGGAAATATTCTTTTTTAAAGGATTCCTTGTGAGTAACCTCTTTTTAACTGATTTCAGGGTCAGGATATGAAAAATATTTTAAGAAAGAAACCTTTTCAGCTCATTAGTTACTTATTTTCTAGTAAGGTAAAGAGGCCATTGTGTCAAACCTGATTCTTGTCAAAGAGTACATAAGTGGTTTGCAATTGTCATACACATTTTACTTTTCAAGCTTCCCAATCTAACCTAAAACCTGGAATTAACCTGGACACAGTGTGCTTAGCTTTAGATTAGGTCAATCAGGTATTGTCATCTTCTGGGGCTGACCACAAAATTGAAATGAAAAAGAGATATTTGAACAATTTGATTTCTGTCAAGGCTAGTTTTATGAGAGACCATTAAGAATGTTATTATCCAGCCCAACTGTTTCTGAACCATTAGCTATGTAACAATCAGCTTTCTATGAAGCCTGTTGTATCTCAGTTACAGATATAATCATATCTTTGTATTCTCTTTTTAAGTATTACTTGCAGTCGTGGTAATACTCCCCCTCGTTTTTAATGAATTAAATTGCCTTAATGCACAGAATCTGTGACTTTTATTGATAAGGGCATCTACATGAGAATATATAAACGACTGCTTCCCACACTCAGATCTGCATCACTAATGTTTCCATATTGTTTTGTATGCTTTTCTCTTTCCCTCTAGGCTTTTCATGAAATTGGAGTTTAAAATGAAATTATTATTGCCTGTAGAAAAGTAAACAGAAAGTTGTTTCTAAAAACTTTCTTTCTATTTTTTCTCCATTTTTATTTTGCTCTTAAATAAGATCTTTAGATAAGATCTGGTCCATTGCAATTTTGCATCTTTAAACAGCTTCAGCTACACCTGACCACATCTCTCTTCTATGACTATTTTGGAATCATAGCAAAGATGCTTTTTAGGAAAGTACTTCTACTTTTCCACTGGAATCAATGTATATTATTATATATTCACTTTTATTCTCTTTCAGCAATTTTAAATCACTTATTTATTAAATGTATTAATTGGTTTGTTGAATTTATATACCTCCCAACAATTCCCAACAAGTAAATTAAATATTAAAACCAGTACATGCATCTCAGGAAAAAAACCCAAAAACAAAGAGGTAAAGATGACAAGATAGCAAGAACAACAATAAAAACCGTCACAAGAATAAAAAATAAACAGACCTACAAATTTCATTGGGGCTTCAATATCTTCACCAAAAGCCTGAGTGGAAAGTCACAACACATCAGCAGGATGGTGGAGATCCAGACCTCTGGAAGAACCTTATTCGTTTTAAAATGTAGTTGGTAGAATATTTAGTCCTCAGTTAATCACTATCTAGTGGTGGTGTATTTTGTTTTACTTATTTTGATGGTGGTGGTGAAAATTCAGCAAATGATAAGCTCTTATCAGTTGCTATATTGTTTCATTTCCTATTTGGTGGTATATGAAACCTACTAGTACATAGGTACATCTTCACCTAAAATATTGATGCGTTATCTGTGATGGCATATGGTGAGATTAGCAGTTCCCAGCACATTCTCAGAGTTTCCAGGACCATTTCCTTTTCAACTGTTCAGGGGGACTTGTGAGTCTCTCAAAAATATAAATTGGGAACTTTAAATTTTCATTAGTTTGATTTTCTTCCCCTAAGTAATCTTTCACCTAGATTCTGAAAAAATTGGTGGTGTGTGTGTGTGTGAGAGAGAGAGAGAGAGAGAGATAGCTGTCAAGTTTCCTGGTTTGGCTGGGAAACTCCCATTTTTTTCTCTCTTTCCTGGCCCCATCCTGTATTTTTTGAAAATTTCCCATATTCTCTTCTGAGCACTCCCCTCCACCTCGCACACGCGTGCATGTGCACACGCACAATTCCAAGCGGGGCGGAGCAGGATGGACTGTTGGGGAGGGGATTCCCCGACAGCCATCCGGGTCATGGAGGGAATCCCGTGACGTGAGGATTCCCTGAAGCCCAGCTGATCAATGGAGCGCGCTGGCAGGAAGGGAAGGACTTCTCCCTTTCCTCCCAGCATGCTCCGTTGATGCGCTGGGCTTCGGAAATCCTCCCAGAGGATTCCCCAAAGCTCAGGTGAGTTGCGGTGGGGCACAGTGCATCGGGCGAGGAGGGAGAGCATGCACGCATGTGCATGAGGGAGTAGGGCCCCCCGGTTGTGTGCACATGCACAGTTGCATGCACATGAGGTTATGCACACATGCACGGGGGGGGGGGGACACAGGAGTGTGCCCGGGGAAAATTTCCCGTATTTTTAAAATTGAAAGTTGACAGCTGTGTGTGTGAATATTAGGGAGTAAAAAATGGCAGCTGCAGCTGTTACATTGTGCCTTCTGCAACACTGCAATACAAGAAGCAGAGAGACAGAGAGAGGGACTCGACAACTTATTTATATTTCTTTGTATGCATTTCAGAATACATGAAGGTTAAACTGATTTAGCCCCTGTTCAGTTTAGTTTTCCATTGTCTTCTGAAACTAAAACTGGGACTGGGAAGTAGAAGGCAGCCCAAAGCAATCATGGATCCTCAGGAGAAAGCAGAAACCAATAAAATCTAGTCTTAAAGCAATTCAGAGACATAAAGGAGCTAAAGGATGAGTAAACTCTATTTCTCTTCTGGCACCTTAATGTGTTTAACTTTTTTTTTTTACCAGTTAGAATCTTATTTGGAAACAGAGTTTGGCCCCAGCATGCCATATGACTGGACATTTTTCCATCCAGGCTCTGCCTTATTGAGCAGCCTGTGTGCAGAAAAGTCAGAAGATTCACTCCAGGAGTGAAGTCTATGCATTAGCATCAAGAGACATTAGCAGATGCTGGCTTCATTAGGCACAACAGAGCCCAGCTGCTTTGGCCTATCTGCTATTCGGCATACTGTGGTTGATAAGTTTCTTCTTGACTCCCACTTGAGCTTCCAGTTAGGGTGTAGAATTGGGGGGGGGGGGAATCTGAAAAAAATTAATACTTTTTGAAAAATGAAATAATAAAAGCTGAATGATAGTCAATTCAAGTGGAAAGGAAGAGCTCCAATTCATTCAGGTGCTCAGTAAAAGCTTGTTGATCTGGCCTCAGCTGTCTGTCCCTACAAGGTATCAGCAATGGATCCTCCAGAAGGGTACTGGGCCTCTACCCATGAATAACAGAACTGCTGTATCCTGAATTCTTTTTAATCACTGCAGGCCTTCACAATCTTGCTGTGTTATTCTTGTGCAAGTTCCCAGACAACTGCTGCAATTGAAAGCTGGCATGGTGCATCTGGAAGGAACAGTAGGTAGCCAGTTTTTTTTCTGACACAGATAGATGGGTGTTAAAATATTGATGCTGCCTTCTTCCTCCACCTGTGAAGCCTCTAGGCATAGTTATCTACCTGCATCCAAATGCATCTGTCTCTGCCTGGAAACAGTTGTCTATGCTGAAGCAAATTCACTTAGCTCTTGGCACAGATACCCAAGACAGTATGCTATCTTGCCTCTCTGGTAACACACTGACAAGGCTGCTCTCCTATGCTTATCATCACAGGTTACAGGCCCACTGGCATGGCTGCTCCCTGAGCAGCACAGGCCAATTGACCAAGCTGTCAACAAGCAGACACAGCTTCAGTTCCTTAGTCCATGGAGTATAGTGCACATTGAAAAAGACAGGTGCCATACAAGATTGAACTGGCCTGACATCATCAGTACACCTGCCTTCTTATTTTGCAAATGAAACAAGGTGGATTGTTCTGTTATCTGGAACACGAAGGATTATGAAATGCATTTAATGAATTTGAAAGTCTCAGTCTGCAAAACTGACTTGTCTACTATTTGCCTTTAGAAACTGTGGATAATTGTGTTGTTTCCAAACCATGCCACATTAGCATGTGGTTCTTTATAAATCAATATCCAAATAATGAATAGATAGATAGAAAGATAGAAAGATAGAAAGATAGAAAGATAGATAGATAGATAGATAGATAGATAGATAGATAGATAGATAGATAGATAGATAGATATGTGTGTGTATGTTCCAGCATAACTCTGGAATGCCTCTAGCAACTTCAACCAAACTTGGTACACAAATGACTTACTCTCTGGAAACAAATACTGCATGGGTAAGGTACCCCTAAAACTGTTCACGGTATGTGTTCTGATCCCTCAGGGTGTGTGTTCTGTGAAGATACAGCCTATAGCGCAGTGGGGTTGCCATGGTATCGGCTTCACAGTACTCCACAAGGGGGCATTTGTAATGGGGCCTGCCTGCACCACTATGAGACTGACACAATGTATGTCACATAGATCACATATGAGACATTTCTTTATGCTTCTGGGGGCACAGTGAAAACATCTTTAACTAATTTAATTGTCGCCGAAATCAGGGCTCAAGGAGAAGTTGCTCTTGCCATCGCCTCTTTAGGAACTGCAGAGATGTTAATGGAAGGAAGCAGGCCAGCCCATTCTGCACTTATGTTGCTACTTCACATCGCCATTTCTGTCTAATACAGGATTGGGATAAATAAATACTAGGTTATGGGCTAGTGTGTGTGGGGGGGGCGCACATGCGCACATACATATATATATGCTTTGTGTGTATGCAAGTCTTGATGTATTCGGGTCTTTTCCTGTGTAAGGTTGACAGTATCTTGGCGACGTTTTGATGAGGTCATGCTCATCATCATCAGGCTGGTGCCTTCACCTTCATGCTTCTGGGAGCAATGCGTGACTGGTGCTGCCGTCTCTATAAATACTGGTAGGGGGTGTGTGTGGTATGCTGGCTTTGTTGCTGTAAGTGGGTTGGTTGGCTGTGTTGTTACATCTTGATTAGTTGATGGAATTGATGCTTGCAGATTAGTCAGCTGTTTTGTAACATCCTGGGTGGCTGTGGTATTAACTGTGTGCCAATTAGTCTTTTGTGTTGTAACAACCTGGGTAATGGGCTGTGTGGTAACATCCTGAGTTCTAGTGTTATAACATCCTGATGGAATTGATGCTTGCAGATTAGTCAGCTGTTTTGTAACTTTTTTAAAAAAAATCCCATTTATATCCCACCCTTCTTCGAAGACTCAGGTGGCTTACAATGTGTTTTTAGCAACAGCCCTCATTCTATGCATATACCTGCTCATTAGGGCTCTCACCACCACCCCTCCCCAGCAGCATTTTACACAGTCAGCTTATTGCCCCCACAATTTGGGTCCCCATTTTACTTACCTTGAAAGGATGGAAGGCTGAGTCAACCTTGAGCTTGGTGGGAGTCAAACCTGCACTAATTGCAGGCAGCTGTTTTGTAACATCCTGGGTGGATGCAGTATTAGCTGTAACATCCTGGGTGGCTGTGGTATTAGCTGTAACATCCTGGGTGGCTGAGGTATTAGCCATGTGCCAATTAGTCTTTTGTGTTATAATTACCTGGGTAATAGGATGTGTGGTAACATCCTGAATTCAAGTGTTGTAATATCCTGAGTCTTGTGCTGCAACATCCTGGGATGTGTTCTAGCATCCTGGGCTTTAGTTTGGCTCCAAGTTCAAGATTTTGCCATGTGTTCATGGCATGTGTCAGTTTGTTTCATGTGTGGATTGGAGGAGGTGCAACAGCTGGTGGTGCAGCCATGGTCTGGCTTCTGGTTGGTAGTTGCAATTGATCTGTGGGATGGGTTTGGGTTTGGATCTGGTGTGGCTGATTGGTGGTGACATCCTGTTATCCTGGGTTCAGTGTTAACTTTCATGGCTGAGACTCGTTTGTTGATTAAGGCTAGTTTCCAGATGTCTGGTAGGTATTTATTTATTTATTCATGTTATGGAGGTGTTTCTTTATTTCAATGGCTTTCATAATTATTCTCTTGTTGGAGTGTTCAGTTTTGGAGATTAATTTGGTTTCTTCAAAATCAA
>JANHFR010003137.1:105621-117229 GCA_032468015.1 Mimophis mahfalensis | reverse complement strand
CCCCCCCCCCCCCCCCCCCCCCCCCCCCCCCCCCCCCCCCCCCCCGGCACCTGCAACACACTGCTGGCTCATACTTCAGTATGACTATTCATATTCCTCTAGGATTCCGAGATTCTTCTCACAATTAATGTTGTTGAGTCAGGTAGCACTTATTCATTTGCAGATAGCACCTATGCATTTGCTTTTTCTGGCTTGAGTGTAAAATTTTTCTCCAAACAGAATTGCATTTTGTCATGTAGACCCCATTTTATTGGAAAGAACCTCACTTCTTCCAGAATCTTTCTGGATATTGAGTCTATCTTCTAAAGTATTGGCTATTCCTGCTACTTGATATTATCTGAATATTTGATGCATTTTCTTTATGTCCCCTCATCTAAATCATTTATGAAGATATTGAAGAATACTGGGTCTAAACCTTGTTTTTATTTCTGTATTTCATTTGTTTATCTAAATACCAGTATCCATTTTGCTGCCAGGGCACACTAAATTTTTTATTTAATATTCATATTTAAGGAAAATGTAAATATTTATCTACATTTACTTTTGTATGATAGGATCAGTGGGAAATGTGAAGAACAACATTAATGGGACACAATATCAGATTTCTTATTTAAAATGTCATAGGATATTTTCTGAGCCAGTGTTTTTTAGATGACCTGAGAGGAATGTATTGAGCTTTGGACCTAGGAAAATCCGGGAAAGCTTTCTTTAAGCTCTGTTGACAGAAAAATCCTGCTGTTGTTATTCACTTCAGTTGTGCGAGAGCAATTTAAATACTGGAGAACAGAAATGAAAAATAGTCAGAGGGTTTGATGACATTATCCAAGGTAGGCAAGTGATTGGAGATTTGTGATCTTATTGGAAACAAAACGTTGTTTTTTTTTTCCTGAGTACTGTACAACCAGGGAAAGACTGAAGAGTATAAATTGAGGTGAGTGAAGGAAAATTAGCACATGATTAGTCAGGGCATATCAAAAATATGATATTGAAGCCTTTGGGAAAAATGCTGAAAGTAGTTAAGCTGTCAAGGGGAAAAGCACTCTGTACTCTTTCTATAAGAGTGGGCAGCTGTGGCATATTTTTGAGGTGAAAGAGAACATATCTCCAGAATGCTCATATTGTGAATCCTAGAATTAATCATGCCAGGATACAGCAAATTACATTTAATTTCATTGTCCACCCTTTTTCTTCCCAGAAATCAAGTAGAACTTGTAGGATGAATCATTATATAGCCACTTGAGTTTAAAGCAACCTCAAATAAATCTGTGTGAGATCCTCAACCCCACAAATATGTCTGAAAAAAACCAAAAACTGAGAATTAAGACAAAATTATTTGCCCCACCCCACCCCAGCAACAGGTATTGGAGACTTAGCAGCCTTTATTTAGAGGCAATATATATTTTCCACAATGAGAGATTAGGATTTCCTTTGCATTTGTTTGTTTGTTTGTTTGTTTGTTTGTTTGTTTATGGGATTTCTATGCCGCCCTATCTCCCGAAGGATCTCAGGACAGCTCACAACAATAAAAATAGACAATAGCAAAATTAAAAAACAATTTAAGCAAACAACCCATTAATCAATTAAATTTAAACAAAATGTTAAAACCATTATGCTAAAAAACCCAGTCAGTCTAGGCCCGCCACTCCCTCCCTCTTTCCCTCCCTCTCTAGAACTTCCATTTTAACTGGTTACAGAATGCATTATTCAAATGTCTTCCAAACTCTTCTTATTGCTAATTATATATTAAACAGGTCCCAGCCTCATTTCTGCTTATGACACAATCCCAGTTCCACCATGACACTGACTGAAAAGATTGCTGAAGCTTGGTGGGAGCTTGTGCAAATGACACTTCTTCTCTTTTTAGGCCTGTCAGTTGTAATGGAATATTTGATGAAGAAGTAATAACTTTAGAGTTCCTTATTAGCAAACCTGAAAAGGCAGGAGGGTGGAGGGAAATTACACTTTCATCGGTTTTTATTTATTCATTTATGTTTTTAATAAAAGCATTTTATATGATATTTCATAGAGCAAGAGATTATGGTTCTTGATATTTATTTATTTATTTATTTATTTATTTTATTTATTTATTTATTTACTTACTTACTTATTTTTATTTTTGGGTGGAAGAGAATAGCAGTCTAGCATATAGTTAACTTCCCGATTTTCTTGTGGTTTAAATTCCTGAAATTCTCTACTTTTCAAAAGGAACTCTGGCTATGTATAATAATAAACATGTAAGCATCCACTTTATTTTGCTGGAAGGGAAGTATCACAAAAATGTAGTGTTATATACTGATGTATATTAGATTCCTGGGAAGCATCGATATTTTTTTTTTATCTTTAGACAATAATTGCATTTTAAAAATAGAAAAAATGTGATTCTTTACTGAACTATCTTTTAGAGGGCTGAATGTCTATTTCTAGTTTTCTTTAGGATTCTAGTCATTGTTAAATTACAATAATTCTCAAGCTGTGACAGACCATCCAAAGGTTAAAGAATGCCATCACAATGAAAGAGCAGTTTTTGAGAAATGAACATGGTACTCTTCCAAAGATCAGAATTGTAGAATACTTTGACAAACTGTGACTGAACATCCCATAGATTGCTTCCCTCATACATTTGTTTGGTCTTAATCCACTTTAATTCTTATTGTGCAAAGAAAATTGACTTCAGGTGACTCGGAACTTTAAAGGTTTCTTAATTAGAAACAGAAACAATTAATTATTTGCCCTGTGTGAGCAAATTGGAACAAAATGTTCACATAGAGGCAATTCATTATTTTAAGAAAACTTTGACCCTAAAAAGTTTAAATCTGTTTCTCAGGTCTAGCCTTTTTTTTTCTTTAGATAGTTTTGATGACAACTTCATGATCAGGACGTATGGTCAGGAATGAGGAACTTTTGATTTAATTTCAGTTAGGACTAGATTTCAATTCCCATTGAAACTGATCTCTTCTGTTCCTTTTCAACTTTGATGGGATCCAAATCATGACTCCAATAAATATTTTATTAAATCATCTCTCAGACATGAGTTATTGATCAAAACAATTTGCCTTCCATATAATCACAGTGAAGTTATTAATCCAGTGCCTCTTTATTTGTATGAATAAAGAAAAGGTTAAGCTGCATGAAGGTGTACATAGATTTGCTGCTGACATTTCAGCTGACAAGAATTTTTGCAGGACATTTGGAAATGATTGTATATATTGGTGAATAGTCTTTGAGCTGAAATGCTCAAATACTTTGGTCAGAACAACAACATGAACTGAGGCAGAAAGAAAAGTTCCCAACACAAAGAAATACAGATCACCAGCAAATATTGCTTACATTTATGAGTAAGTTGTAATATAATTGAGCACTAGAGTGTGCTACTATGTCTGCATAACCTCCTCTCAAGATTGGGTGGTACTTTCTAGCAAATTCTGCCAGATTGGAAGAGAAAAAGTCTTTAGATGAATCAGGTTATAATACTTTTTTGTAGCACATATTTGTTTGCTTGTTTTATTTCTATAGCCACCCATCTCAACAAGTGACTCTAGGTTGCATCTGGAAATCAAATTGCACTTAATTTTGCACTTAATTTTTTATATCATATGGAGTAAGGTTTTGCCTGTGTTTACATTTTGCTGCCTTCAAAATAGTGCAGCTAGTCCACAAATCTTCCTTGGTAGGAAGAGAAGGGGAGAAGGGAAGGGAGGAAGGGAGGGAGAGGGGGGGAAGGAGAGAGATTGAGTTAAGGACGTCCATGATATGTACAGCACTTAGACTTATATACTGCTTTACAGTGCTTTAAGCCTTCTCCAAGCGGTTTACAGAGTCATCTGGGTACTCATTTTACCCACCTTGGAAGGATGGAAGGCTGAGTCAAACTTGAGCTTGGTGAGACTCGAACTGCCAAATTGCAGGTTAGCCTGCAGTACTGCATTCTAACCACTGTGCCCCTGCAACTCATGACATGATAATTCATTTCAGCCCTTTTACTGACCTGTTTCATATCCCACATTAAGTGTTATTCTATTAGCACTTATAAAACCCTGCTTAACTTTTCTAAAATAAAAAAATCTCCACTATTACAATCTCTCCCATAGGAAAAATGATTGATCGTTTCTGATTTTTTTTTTCAGTTCTACAACATCATGATTTAGTAAGATCATTATATTTTTCATACCCACAAGTCAGTATCTGAATTGTACAGCACTTTTAATAAGCTTGCAGCAATTTGGGAATATTAGAGGTACTAACTAGAAACTAATTTGAAATTTTGGAGGATATTTCTCTCTCTCTTCCCCTTTTAATTAGTTCTTTCTGTGGCTAAGCCTACTTTTTTTAATTTTTGCTAAATGAATTTCTTGCCCAGAATGGATCTTTCTAGTGAAGGATGTTCTCTAGATGTGATAAATTATAACTCCAATTAAGTGTGAAAATGCTATAAAGCTGAGACTTGCTTGCTGGTTATTAGCTGATGCAGTTATCTGCCAGGGGTTTGTGAATGGGTTGCCACCCGTTAAGAATTTATATGGCTTGTTTATTTTTGGAAGTTCTGTATGAAATAAGTAGGAATCTTCTTCAGTAATTTGTCTTAAGTAATTTACAAGTAAAAAATGCATATTACTATGCTATGCACCTCTGCAAAGTGTCTCATGTTCAGAGAATCACAGGATTGTAATGGACTACAAAGTTAATTATTTTCAGTTTTCTACTAAAGTAAGTCTTACTCTTACAACAGCCATATTAAGTGAGTGCAAATTCAGCCTCTAAGTAAATATTTCTAACATGGAAAATTTGAGGTACTGGGAGAACCCTCATGGCCTGAATGACAGCTTCCTGGTCTTTTACCTTGCATGACTAATAAGAAAAGATAAATTTTATTGTCACACATTAAAAGGTGAAATTCTAATGCCCCCCTCAAAAGAAAATCTATATATCTATATACCCATACCCATACATTCACATACATATCCGAGGTGGTATTAGCCAGTTCTGACAGGTTCTGGAGAACTGGTAGCAATAATTTTGACCAGTTCGGAGAACTGGCAAATACGACCTCTAATTGGCTGACACCAGCAAATACCACCTCTGATTGGTTGACAGCATAGCCATGCCCACTAAGCTATACCCACAGATCTTGTAGTAAAAAAGATTGAATCCCACCACACAGAGAGGGGGGGGGGTACATGCATGCACATTGTGATATATATAACATCACAATCCATATTGTATATACATAGCAGAAAAAAAGTCTTCAGGGTTAACAAGGTTGATATTGTCTGGTACAAAGCTATTCCAGAATCTAGTTATTCTGCTTTGGAAACTGCAGCTTCCTCCCAGAAGAGAACAAAGAAAATTGGTCATGGAGGGGATGTGTAGCATCCCCAACAACACTGCAGACCCTGGTCAGGCATAGCTTATAGGCTGTGTCTTGGATAGAAGGAAGTGAATATCCAGTATTCTTTTCTGCCATCCTTACCACTCTTTACACAGCCTTCCTGTCCAAAACAGCAATACATCCAAACCACACATTAATACAACAAGACAGGATACTTTAAATCTAATAATCAATTATGTCTAATGATAAAGAATCTTGGGAGATATGGTTCAGTAATGTAAGGACAACACATGATCCCCACTATAATTTAATAAGTATTTTTTTCCAAATCCAAGGAACCAATTAGCTCAATCCGAGAAAAATGCTCAAAGACTCAAGGGAATCTTCTTAACCTATTTAGGGGAACGTGTCCCCTTTTAAGCTATGAAATAGGCTGCAAATGTCTCATCCTTAAAAGAGTCTCTTGGGATCTAACTGAATTAAACAACTATAGCCTTTCTCCAACCTTCTTAGCATTTTCCATTTCCCTTTAGAGAAAGTTATTTAGATTCTGTTTGAGAGACAACAATGAAGCTCCTAATAGAATTAGATTGTCTGAATTCTTTTTTGTCAATATTCAAATGTAATATGGGATTGAAAATTAAAAAAGACAAAACACTAAAAATATACAATTAAAATAATCATTCATCTAGAGCAGGGATGTCAATCTCCTGTTTTCATGGCAGTGTCATGTGACTTATCAGGATTTCCCACTCTTCACTATAGTCACGTGCTGGGTGTAGCCAGCACGTGACTATATTCTTGCTAATATGTCAGCGGCATGAATATGCAATAAACCCATTGACTACTATTTCTTAATAGAAGTTTCTTAAACATAAATTGAAGTAGCCATATTATCTTTAGGGAATTAATTCAGACATGTAATTACCTTACTACACAATATGAGATTTTGCACTATTATTATAAAATAATAATTATAGAATTATTAAGAAGTTTAAGAAGCTGCCCATGCAAGGTGATAACTAGGCTTTTAATTATTTATGTCATTCCTCTTTACTGAAGAGTTTTGCTCTTTGTTGCCACAATCTTCCCAACAATATATATGTGCATATGTGTTTGTGTATTACTGTAAAGCAGCTAACATACTCCCAAAGCACCGCAATTAGTACTTCATTTTGCCAAGGAAGACAATTCTAGGTATAATAAGGCTAGATGTTGCAGGTTAAATATGTGCAAATTGATTTTTATTGTTGCCATTATTATCATCGGTAGTGTTTTCCCAACTTAGTAATAAGAAAAGTATAAATTATAGCTGTTAAATCTCAAGAAAGGGTTTAGCAGAAGGTGGCTGTATTTAAAATGCCTTTTGGAGCTTGGATTAGCATCCTAGTTCTGAAGTTGAATTAAGTATAGCATTTAGTGTCATGTCACAGGGATTTGAAATATCTTTTAAATGGTGCAAAGCTGCTCTTTCTTAAGACTCTGTGTTGATTTCTATGAATCTGTAACATCTTTCTGAGTGATAACTTAGTGAATTCACAGTATTTAATCTTTGAATATAGAGACATCTAATTTAGACTTCTTTTTCAAGTTTATATCATATTCCTCAATTTTTTTTTGTTCTTTAGCCTTCAAATCTCAAATGAATAGATAAGATTTAACTGAAATGACCTCATTTTCTAGGGTTTAATTATAGGGGGTGCAGAAAAGTATTCCATCAGAACGGCCATATTTTTTTTCTGGAAAAATCTGTGTGGCAATCTTGTAAATAATATGGCACATTTTAAGAATCTCTAGTTCTGTCATTTCTCTCCTCTTAAGGGAAGGGATTCTCTTAGTGCAGACTAAGACCAGTTAGGAGAGTCAGTTTTACAGTGGTTCCTAAATGGTTAACTATGAAACAGAGACTTACATGTATGCCTCTCTGATGTTGGTAGTCCTTCCTAGTCAGGTGGCTTCTGCACTGAAGTGCTTTGTGGAGATCACAGATGCAGCTGTCTGAGTGCCTATTTGTCTTTGGTATGAGCATAATTACTATTTTCTCTCTGGCTCTACTAATTGCTTTTGTAACCCTCCTGTCCTCCTTCCTTCCAGCCCCACTTGCTGGGGAGAAAAATTCCCTCAGACACTGTTCAACAAGACTACGTCCATCAACAAATTGTTTCTGGGGACTGCTATTTACCTTTTTTTATTTTCTGCTTTGTTAGCAATGCAGAGGTTTCATTAGCAGAGATCAAATGAATTTTGGGAAGAGCAAATGGGAAGAGTGTACTTTTGCAAGGGGAAACTCATCCGAGCAATACAACTAAGGGACCTAAGAAGCTTGAGAAGTAAGGTGAAAAGTGTCTTTACGCTAGTAAGAGGTGTGAATGTGAGATAATATAAGGCATGTTAGCAGAAGCAGTGGAAGACACAGAACTTTTGATCTTGGTTATTAAAGAAACTTATTTACTTTGGTGAAATGCAATAGGGTTGCTTGATGCTATATATTGGAGACCAGCACTGAACAAGGCAGAGACTAGAACTAGGTTTTCCCCCCAATATCCTGTTTGTCTGTTGCCTTATTTGTATAGGAGACTGTACAAAAAATAAAAATAAAAAATTACACCATCATTCTCTGATTGCCTAAATGTTATTTACAAGAGGATATTATTTTGCTTTTAATATGATTTGTATGTTTGTTTGAATCCCAGTTATGTATTAGGGAGTCATACACTGCTTAGAAATGACCAATTCGGTTGACCTATGCAGTGTAAGTAAATACAAATTACAAAAAAATCAAGAGCTTTAGAAATTTTTAATATATTGCCTGATAGTGGACTTAGTCCTTACATCTGCACGATTATATTACTGGTGTACAAAAATGTTAATTGGCTTTGCTACATATATTTTCTGATCTATAAAAGGCTCCTGCAAGAAACAACCATAATTTGTTTTCTTTTGCAAGGTAAATGTTGTAGGGAAGTCAGGAAATTTTCAGAGCCCTGGACAAGTAGCTGGATAAGAAGAAATAGAAATGTTATTTGGCCATCCAAATCAGTGCAAAAACAGACTCTGCAATTCATCCATGAGCATTTCACTGGGATTATTTAAAGAGGGTGTTTATTTTCAATTTTATTAGAGGAAAACTAATTTAACAAAATGCAAAAGATTCACTACTTTAGTTAAAAGTAAATATCAGGGAGAAAGAGAATAGTAGAATTAAGATGAAGAGCCAAGATTACAAATAAATAAATAAATAAATCTATTCTTCAAAAAGCTCTACTAGGAATATGTTCTCAATCTCTGTTCAAAACTCCACTTTTTTCTGATTAAATCTCCTTGCACTTTACATTTCTCTCTTTGGGCCATCTACCCATAATTTTTTATATATTTTTTTTAAATTACTTATTTATTTATTTTGCCCAAGAACAGTCTATTTTTATCTTAGGTCAGTGTGCCACTGATCACAGTATCAAAAATATACCTTGTATGTTCCTTTTTTTCATATGAAGTTACTAGATGACTGAATGTTAAGAGATACTCCCTGTTCTGATCTTCAGATTTTACATTAGAACAGAGAAGGGATTTGGGATATGTTTTCGGTTCTTGGTTCACACCAAATAGCTAGATACTTGTGAACAGTAATAATTCACATTATTCTGTTCTCGGGTCAATCTTCAGCTCAGTGCAAGATTTGTAAATGAGCAGCAGAAGTAAGGCTTATAAAAATCCACAGGCAGGGTTAAATTTGTGAAGAGACAGATGGAAAATGAGATTTATTGTTTTCATTAAAGCATTTGCCAATGTGACCATAGGATTAATTTTGTGCAATAAAGAACAAACTAAATATGATAGAAGTATGAGTCAACTGAGAAAATGTATGATGTACATTAATTAGGCTGGTTAAAAACAGCCAATTTAAATGAGGATGCTACAACCATTTATTTATTTATTTAACAATGCTAATGACCGCATCTAGCAAAACTGACTCCAAGCAACATATAATTCCCACCTTTCAGTTTTCAGATTGAAAACTAATAATCAAGCATACCAACACATGTGATAATAAATCCATATTAAAATGGAGAGAAAGAGAGGGAGGGAGGGAGAGAGGGAGCTTGTACCAGTTTGGTGTACTGGTTAAGGCATTAGGCTAAAAACATCTCCTTATGAATACTTGTTCCCCTTTAGTCACAAAGCCACCTTGGTAAACTTAGGCAGAAATAGAGCATCCTAACTTGTCATCGATCTAATGGTCACCTGGAATTTTGAAATTCAGGTTTGGTACAATGAGAAACAATAGATAATGTAAGCAATCATGACTATATCTTCTGCTTTCTTATGCATTAAATTTACTACTCTTCCTGGTTTTCTTGAAAGATTTATGCACGTATACAGTTCTGAAGTAGGGCTGTCATCAATCTGACTAGTTTTATTGTGTTGTTAGAGCAGGCTTAAGGAACCATGGCCTTCCTACTGCAACCTGATCTATAGCAAAGGGAATTATAACTCAGCAGTACATGAACAACCACAGGTCTGCATTAGAACTAAAACAATGTTTCTTTTATATTTCCTGTAATATTACTAGCTTACCTTAGCTTACTAATGTAGTCTTGCTTAGTCTTTCTTTCTTTTTTTTAAGACTATAAACTGCATTGCAGGGCTTTTTATTTGTATGTATTTTTCTGCAACATATTATTTTTAATTAAATATAACAACTTCTATTGCATATCAGTATTTGCTCCAGATTGCTCTGAAGAGTGAAGCATGCAGTCTTTAAAGTGAATAATGTGAATGGCTGATGTATATGAATGTGCATTTTATAAAAGTCACAGTGCACCATGGGAACCATATGAACCAAGTTGCAAAATAAAATGACACCGTAATATCCGCTTACAGTGACAGAATAAATAAGCAGAAATTAATGAAGCAGAATAAATAGGATGACACTGATGAGTCACAGTTTGAAGCTCTTAAGAATTTTTTTGTTTTGATTTAAAACAGACTTCTTATGATGAAAAGCCAACCAATGTTCAAAGTTTTTTTAAAGTCTTAAAATGAAAAGCAATCTTCATGAAAATTGATGGCTAGGTTTTAGTATGACACACGTAAGCTTGTCAAAAAAATGCTTTTTGATTGAAAAATAAGAGGTTTAATAAAATAAATAAACCTGTAGAAAATTAGCATGAATGTCATCAGAGATGTTCTTTCAGTCTCAGTACTTGGTTCAGTGGGTCTCAAGATAGATCATAACTATTAATATGAATGTGCCAAATGTTTTTACAGTGCAATATTGTCAGCCGGTAGTTACTAAATTTCTCTATTCATAACTTCACTAAGAATGAAGTTTCCTTTTTATTAATTTGAAATATAAAGGAGAGAAAGCAAAGGTGACAGGAAAGGCCTCTAAAAAAAGAACCTTGAAGCTTCATGCTTAAAAATCTTGATCAATCTGTGTATTCAATACCTTTGCGATTATAAAGGATTTTTGTAGTTGGTTTCTTTACTGATTGTTCACTACCAATAGCTATATTAAGTATAGCTCTCCTGTGGTTTTATCTAATTTTCAGTGGCTTTCAGCCTTTTGATTAGGAAGACCGGCATTTACCAATTGTCTGCAAATAAAGCCTGCTTCCTTTTAAATGATTCTTGGTAAGTAAGACGTTTGTTTCTCTATGTGGGACTCTTAGTGCTCAGTCTTCTCCATGGAACAAGTTTCAGATTTCTGGGTTCAGTAGCAGAACGAAGGAAGATTTCCAACTCTCCAGAGAAGAAAAAGGACAAGGCATCGCTGAGCTTCAGTCATACAAACACAGCATTGTTCATTCCATAAGAACAATAGTGGTGCATTTTGAATTTAGCTGGTGTACTTAATTTTCATTCAGCCTTCCTAATTTGATTTGATTGGCTGCCCATCTCATATAAGTAAGCCTAAGTGACTCTGGGTGGCACACATCAATTAAAACCAACAACATAACAAAACCAAGATAGTTGCCAATATATAGGCCATCACTTTTAAACAAAAAACGAACAACACAATAAAGGAGTTGGAAGGAGCCTTGGAGGTCTTGTCAAGCAAGAGACCCTGTAGCATTTCACACAAATGGCTTTTCTTAAAAGTCTCTAGTGATGGAGCACCCCCAAAACATTCCACCGATTAATTGCTCACTGTCAGAAAATTTCTCCTTAGTTCTAGATTGAATCTCTCCTTGATAAGTTTCCATCCATTACTTCTTGTCTGGCCTTTGGGTCTTTAGAGAATAGGTTTAACCTTTCTTCTTTGTAACAGCTCTGAAATAT
>JANHFR010003137.1:79626-91812 GCA_032468015.1 Mimophis mahfalensis | reverse complement strand
CAAAACATTTTTGAAATGTCCTCCACAACAAATATAATTATTCCAGTCTAGTATCTATTTTAATAAAGTCCAATAAATAATTGTTAGTGGCGCCCAAACCTATGATCATTGGAACTGTTTTTTACAATTCCTATTAAACCCAACCAATAGATCTAATGATGAAGGAAAACATGGAGGTCCATCAGTATTTCAGGGGAGGCAGATCTTTTCTTTTACCCTTTTTGGGTACTGTATTTCTACCATCTGTAAAGCATTCATAGCAGATAGTGCAATGCTCTGTAAATACATCTTTTCAATCATCAGAGGCTCCTTTTGACTAAATCTCAGTTCGGTGCTTTATTGCTTTTCTTTCCATTTATAAGCAGAGGGCAATAACATTGGACTGGCAGAGATGCGATAAAACTTTATTTCTAAAATTGTATAAATTCCCTCTGAGATCTCAAAATAGTGGGAGACAACTGCAAAGCTTGACTGTTTTATTATTAAATAAATTTTTCATATTCTGACTTAGAGTGGAAGGAAGGCATCTACTGCAAATTCTCAGGGCTCATAAGAGCCAGTTTTCTTTATTTCAAAGTACAAGCACTGCCTGTTTTCCTCTCTGCTTTGATTAGCTGACATAAATTGTTTTATTTGTCATATGCATGTGAAAATACCTAGTCCTTTAAAAGAATTGTGTAGCAACCATGGCTTTCATTTCCCATGTGGCTAATCACTTGTAGACAAATAAAGTAAAAGCCAATTGGCTAGAAACTTACAACAACAGCTTTAGCAAGTTGCGGAAATGTGTTCTGTGGATTTTAATTTGAATCATTGTCCTGATACCTTGGTAGCCTGTTCATTGCTATGGATCATCGTTATATTGTTTTATTATGATACTTTTCTGGGAGTTTTTATTTATGTCACAACCTGGAGAAATATGCCTTTGTTATAGACTTCTGAAAGCTGGGGGGTGGGTGAGAAGGACAACTTCTTTCTGCTTTCTTAAATTGCCAGCCCATGATTCAACCACATAAACACTACCTTAAAAAAAAAATCCAGAATATATAGCAGAAGTGTGGGTTATGTTTAAGGTCATCCAATCAGTATATTTGAATATGGGATTTAAAGATTATATGCTTGAGGCAGAACTGAACTTCACATAATTCTTGAATCACTTTCATCCCATGATGTTTTCTCAGGCATGATAACTTAATCAGGCTTCAATAAAAGTGTGATTTGAAGAATGGCATCCATAGGTCCACATTTCTATCCCCAAAGAATATAAGAATAAGATAAAAAAAAATGTTTTCAGGTTGGTGGCTCTTTTCATAAGAAATGGAGACGGATAACTTCTGTGTCAAATATCAAGGCTTGGTATGTAGATATAATATATATTATGATCATGTATTCTTCCCATAGCATTTTGCTATGAATGGAAAGTCATATCCCTTGTCTGATGCCAAACAAAAAATCAAACATCTAGGTGTTTCTTTTTCAAATTTTACTTGCCTTTATACTAAAATTCAGCCCGTTCTTTTGCTGTACTATATTTATTTACATTTTGTAAATCTGGTTCCATTAAAATGGATTCTATATTTTTCTGAAGAACTGCTGCTCAGGTACAACCAAAGTGACTGCCTCACTCTTGTGTGTAACAGCATCTTAATTTATTCATCCATCAAGGATTCTGATGGTAGCAGTTCTTAAATTTTCCTTTATTGTCCTATTGTGTTTTTTAATTTTTTTATTTGTAGAGGTACCAGTGGGTACAAATGTACTACTGACATATGCCTACCCCCCTAAATTTAAGTTGTTAAAACCTCCCAAAATATCAGGAGATTCAAAGGTTGACTTAGCTTTGTGCAGGGAGGGCATTTCTCAAAATGTGATTCCAATGCATCATCAAAGTGTTTACGTTTATCAATGGTGTATTATTTCCAGTAGTGTACAGTATGATACAAATTTCATTCCACAAACAGCAGCAACTCATTATGCATAAATATTCATAGATCAAGTGGAACAAATCTTAAACTATATAAGCAAAACAGTGCTTTGAATCTGTATAAGGGACTTTGTCAAATTATTTGGATGAGTTTTTTCATAAATTGTTTTACTCTGTTCTTTTTTATATACAACTAAGATGGAAAACTTTTCTTTTGTGTTTGGCACTCCAAGATTATGGCTCTGAAGCTTCAAAATATGAAAGCACTGTATTTCATTATGTTTATTTTTAAAAAGCAGTAAAAAGAGGTAAAGCACTTTATCCATAGGCAATGGAATAGATACTTATTTTGAAGGGACCTTAAGAGAATTCACTCTTTACTAAGTGCAGTTGGTAATTCTGTGACTGCTCATTGCAAATACACATTTGAATCAATGGTAAGAAGTTTTATGAAACCATTTTGGGATTTTGAATTTTCACTTATTTCTATAATAAATTCCCAGTTTCCCAATCAGGTTTTTGAAGCACAAATAAGTAGGGTTTTTTTTTTCACAAGGAGTTATTGTTTTAAAGAAATATGATAGTGAAATGTGATTCTGTTACACTCATTTTAATTTTAGCAACCCCACATTCAATTTAGCCATCTATCTGAATTCTGCAACAACAAAATCCACTTGATCATTAATAGACATTTTATGTGTCCTGCTTTTATTTCCTTTTATTATATTTCCCCCCAGGCAAGCAATTCTTCCCACTGTATTATCTTTTTTCCTGCTTTGCCATAATGTGTACCATATTTGTGAGTTTTTAAGATGTGGATTATAGTGCAATTTTTATAAAACAAAGATCTTGCTTTTTGAGTCCCTGACATGCTGACATAAGCTTAATAAGTTGGCCAATTTTGTATAAAATTGATTCCCAACATACATAGATGTGCAAATGTGTGTGTGTTTGTAAGTATGTATAAATCCACATTAAAAGAGAGATTCAGTGGACTTTCTTAAAGAGAACTGAAGCAGAAAACTTAACTTGAGATAGGGGAAGAGGTTTGGTGCCTCCTTCATTCTGATGTTTTAAAAATATTGCCAATTGCTTTTTGTTCAGAAAGCACCACTGTTCATTGTCAGTGATTTTCTTTGCACTGGTAAAATGGAATACACTGAGGATGAGGACCATTTTTATTTCAAACTGGAGAAACAATGGGCAACAGTGGCCTATGCTATGCTATTAAAATAATGATTAGAACAGCAAGAGTTAATGTCTCTTCTACAAGATGTTGACCTTCTTTGACTTTGGTTACATTATAGTTGACCATTAAATGACCCGTTATTTGTCAAGTATTCAGGAGTCACCAATTTTACAAGTACAAACTACTGTGGAGTTCATTTGCTAAGAGGGCATAACAGGATAAAATTACACACCAGAGGGTATGAGAACATCCCAAAATTATCACTATCTTCATAAACAGAAAGAAAACCTCAAACTAATTGGAATGTGGAAAAAGCAAACAACTCCACAAGACTAGATAAAGGGACTGCTGTAATTTAAGAAAGAGATAAAATCTGGATTTGGTTAGTATTAAGGCTTTGTATTAAGCCTTGATTGTGGTGCTAAATGAGGATTTCCATTCCTTTTTTCATAGGTTTCTTAGTTCTTAGCAGCTATATCATACATACTGTAAGCATGTCAATCTCCTTTCTATGTTGATAATAGCTCTACCATTTTTATTTGAATGTAGTACAAAGATAATTCTGTTTCCTTAGTACTGTATGATCACTGTTTGTCAACCTTTAATATTTTTTTTCTAAACAAGATAAAGGAAGAACTTGATGGTAAATTTCACCTTTGAGGATTTCCATGGATCTAGACTTCCCCAAACTGTTGTTAAACTATGCAAAATACATTTTGATATTTGGGATAGCATTCTACTTAAAAGGACTTTTCCCTATCCAGCATAGGGAAGGCTTCACTTGTTTTCAGGCAGGATAATTTTAAATGCTATCTTGGAAAGATGATGAAATGTTTTGCAAAAGACACAATGATAAATGAGGAAGCTTTAGAAGTATTTGTGCCCCTATTTATATTCAACACCAGAGTGCCCTCTAATACAGCACTGAGCATACCACTATCTGAAACACCCTTTTGTGAGTCTGAAAAGGTTAGCTGGTTTCTTGATATGCAAATTGAGATGATCCTTACTCTCCCCTTCCATTTCAAATACAGAAATTGATCTGGATGATGAGAGGAAGGAATGTTTGCCACTTATAATTATAGCTGCCTGTTTCTCACTGTGTGAGAGTTTGTACTGAAGAGTTCTCCTGTGTTCTCCTCTCTATCTTGAATTCACAAGTGCTCACATTTGCTGCAGGGTCACAACCCAGTATTATTTTCCACAGATAGCACTGAAACAATTCAAAGAGAACTTTGTAATTCCACAAGCAGGGAAATATTCAGAACCAGGTAACAATAGCAATAGAATTTTGACTTATATACTGCTTCACAGTGCTTTACAGTCCTCTCTAAGCAGTTTACAGACCCATCATATTGCCCCCAACAATCTTGGCCCTCATTTTACCCACCTCAGAAGGATGGAAGGCTGAGTCAACCTTGAGCCTAATGGGATTTGAACTGCCAAATTGCAGGCAGTCAGCAGGCAGCAGAAGTAGCCTGCAGTACTGCATTCTAACCACTGCACCACCATGGAAAATATATTCCGTCTTGTATGGTGAGATCTGCAAATGCAAATTAGTGGAAATGATCATGGCTGACACCTGTAATTGGGAGGCAAAAGTGCAAGCATTTAAAGAGCTGGATTTCTAGCTGCTAAGGATGTACTTTGAACCTTGCACAACTGTGTGATGTCTACATGAGTGGGAACTGAGACACTAAAGCAGGTGTTGCAGCATGGTCCTTTTCTGTTGGTTTCAGTGGACATCTAATCAAAATGTTTCAAAATATGCAATGTTACCTTGGTGATTTCTAATTATGCTTGCTGAAGTGGTTTTTAAAAAGTATATTCCAATGAGGAACCATACCCTTTATTCGCTGGATGAAGGTTTCTCAGCTGACAATAACACTTAGCAAGAGTAAGAACCACCTAGTGTTGTCAGGGTCACTTTGAGACATTAATGAAATTAAGATGTGCAATTCTTCTGTCAGGTAAGTAAATAACATTCTTGTTCTTATAGACAGGGGAAATGAAGCGCAGGAGGGTTTAGGTGACTTGCCCAAGGTCATGCTATAATGAACGCTGGTCCTTCAGCTGCATATTTAAGGTCTGTGGCTTTCATGCTGAGGATGTACTTCAGGCCTTTAATTCATATTTGGTTAAAAGCAAATTATCCAAACTGGCAAGACAATTCTCTTTCTCCTATTAGCAGGGGATGCAGCTCTCTGCTATCTTACATAAAAGATATTGCCACTCATATCTAATTCTGAATAGTTAGCACCTTGTTTATTTCATGCATATGCTGCAAGATTGATAAATGCTTTTCTAATAGTTTTCAAAAGTACAGTCATTATCATAATAATGAAACCCAAATAATAATAAAGCAGATATGCATTTTTATTTATATATGTATTTAAAATCCCAGCAATAAATTAGTAAGTACATTAAAGAACAAAGTCGTGAGAGAAAAGGGACATCACACCTTGATGTAGGTCATTTGGATGGCTTATCACTGCTTTAATGGTTAAACAATCAGTTGAACAAACAAAATGTCAACTCATTTGTTTGGATAATAAGCCAACATATTTTAAAAGGGTGCTCATATAGCACTAGCACCAGTGGTGGGATTCAAATTTTTTTACCAACAGTTCTGTGGGCATGGCTTGCTGGGCATGGCTATGTGGTCAGCCAATCAGAGATGGTATTTGCTAGTTCTCTGAACCAATCAAAATCACCACTACCGGTTTTCTGGAACCTGTCGGAACTGGCTGAGTACCATGTCTGATTAGCCCTAAGTATTGAGGGAACCTGTGGCACTCTAGATGCAGCTGAATTACCACTCCCTTGCCCCCAATCAACTCAGAAGGGCTACAGTTCTTATCTATATACTATATCTCACACTATGAGGGGACAAATTATCATGTTCCTTCTTGTAATGTCAGTGTTCTTTTAATTATAGATAGTATGCTTGTCAAAACAGGCAATGCTGTGCTTTTACTGTGAATAGCAGGGTTTGGGTTTTTTTTTACAGAAATGATGCCCCCAAAGCCCTTGTTTCATTATATTCATTGCTGACATTTCTGCACCTAATAAGAAAGTCTGAATAGGATTCTGTGCATAGTTGGTTCAACACAGAGAGAAAAAGTAAAGACTTGGAATCAAAAACATAACTGCTAATGGATGTTTATGTTTATGTAATTTCATTTTTTAACAATGCAAGTAGTATTAATTTTATTTCCCAGTCTTTCTGATATTTCCTAATCTAACCAGGTCCAGTTCTGATTTGCTTTTACCAGATCACAATGTTAACTGCATGGGCCAAATACATGACTTATAAATCCTAATACTTCCAAATTTCGGGTCATGTATAGCCATCATTTTCAAATCTTCCTCAATATAGAAAGTAGGACTAATACCTTGAGACACTTTGGGTGGTAACAGTATGTGTCTTCTGTGCCTTTACAATATTTCTGTATCCTGTTTAAAAATATGAACAGTTTAGCAATTCTATACACATGAAAATAAGTGGAACTTACTGACATGTTAGATCTCTCAGCTTAAAGCCTAAAAGTTCACATCAACAAAAATATCCAGATTACATTAGCTAATGAAATTCTGGATGTTTTCATCCCTTGTTTTCCTTGCCAATCAACCGATGTGAATGTTAAGGAGGTTTTATATTATTATACTGAAAAAGCACATAGTTGAGAAGACAAATTAAATGTAATAATGTCATGAAACAAAATGAAACAACTGTATTATTTTCTTCCTCATTTATTTAAACATTATTTTGATGATGATCATGACATCAACACATTCCTTTTTCAAGGGGGAACATTTAACATATCATATTTCTATATTGATATTTCTGTCTCTCATTGGGTTTATGCTAGTTTTGCTATATCTCTGTCATTCTGTTCTTGCTAGTTTCTGTAGATAACATGCTTCTAATTCTCAGACATTTTTAGTTTATGTATTTCAATCATTTTTAAATCATCACTATACAATCATATTACTTGTATGATTTTACTTTTATTGCATGCTTGTAATAAAAGTTGAACTTAAACAAAGAAGAAACAACAAGACTGTGGATAAAAACTTCATATGTAGCATATGGTAGCCAAAATAGCTTTTCTTTTTTGGTATTTTGATCATCCAGTGATGAAACCAATAGTCCACAAAAGCTCATAATAAATGTATTAATCTTTAAAGATCTACAAGACTATGGTTATTTTGAAATGCAAACATACATGTCAAATGTTATGCTAAGGACAGATAGCTTTATTTTACCTTTTCCCATCTCTATTTCTTATCAAAAGTATATGGAGTTTTTGAGCAATCACTTTTTCTGTTTGCTGCCCAAGAGGCTTTAATTCTGTTCTCCCACAGCTGATCACAGACTCTGCATGAAATCAAACAGCCCCTTAATGTGAGAGCTCCGGGGGATATGCCTGAACTGATGAGACAGACTGTCAGTCAGATGCCTCTGAAATAATTTGTTTCCCTTGAAGAATGATGTTCTATCTGTAGAAATGCTTTATCAAGAACTTTCCACCACCACCACCACCAGTCTTCCTACTTCTATACTGTACATTTTTCCTTCTGAATAATTGTACCGTCTGTTTTAATTTTTTTCATACATCTTACTCTAACAGATCTTTTTTTTATTCTAAAAGCTGACATTGCTGTACTGTGATTTGTTCAGCTCATAAAGAAAATGGAACCGAGTAGCAATACAGAACTAGTTGTGTAGCAGCTATTACATAAATGCTTTATCCCTTTTTATTAAGTGCCTTTTTAATAAGAGAGAAGGAAGGATGGATGGATGGATGGGAGGGAGGGAGGGAGGGAGATCTATTTTACCACAAGCATATACTGACAAAATACTGGTTTGCTTCTTTACTTATAGATACTTAAAAAGGTGGTAGTGTAATCATGATAACTTCACTTGTCTAGTCTAAGTTGGAGTTGCCTGTGTGAAAATTGGAGCCTTCATTATAGAAGAAGAAATATGCAAAACAATAAGCTGTATCTTATATTAAATGACAGAAATCGAAGTTTATTATACTGAGAAGGACCTACAGCAGTTGTGATTCCCAGATAGAGAATACCTGTATAATATGTGTGTTTGGAAATAAGTATTGATCATAATTATACCTAGCAGCAAATGCTTACTTAAAATCTGACAGGTGCTTGATTGGTACTTTGCAGTATAAATAAGAGCAGAATACTAAAATTGTTCTTCATCCACAATACATGTCCTTATGAAGTTCTTCAAGATTTTCTTGAAAACCTGGACTTGCTGCCTGAAGACCTGCAGAATTATCATACAATGAGTGACACAGGGGACTATAAATGTACAAAGAGGCTGACAGAAGTTAGAAAGTGCATTTTCCAGAAGAAATTGTTCTACTGTCACGAATATAACCTTCTCCTAGGCTCTTGAGGCCCCTCTACAGATTGCCTTGGAGACAAAGGAACAAAGCTTTACAAAGTCCATTAATAGTACTATGTCTACGCATACTATAGGCATTTAGCAGAATACAGATCTAACTTCTGTCCCTTAATGTGTCCATATCCTGCAGCCAAATCTGTTTTTATTTAAGAGATACATATAATCTAGTTTCTACAGCCCTCTTTCCCTGATTTAGCAACTCCAATTTTTACTAAATTCATTCCTGGGACAGATTAGAACTTGTAGTTATATTCATCACAGTGTTTTTAATATGCTCTTTGCTGATATAGTAAGGGAATTTGAACAGATTGAGAGATTCTTATGAATGTGTTAGTCACAAGTTACAGCAGGAAGTCACTACAAGATTCTACACATATTCTTAAGGTATTTGGAAAATTATTATTGGTAAATTAACTGATGTATCTCTGGAGTATATATTCACAAAGGCATGGTAGACAATGCATCAAAATAGAAGTAATTATCTCTAGTAACGAACCTTATGCAAACTGAAGATAACTTTTGCCTGAACGGAACAGGCTTTACCAGAATGTATGAGGATAGAAAGACCAACCCTCCACAATCCTTGCCCCATGTTTTTGTGCACAGGTTTAATCTCAGTGCAGATTTTGATGCAATAAATTAATTAAAGTTATGGTTCAAGTTTAACTAACCAACCTTCCTTCCTTCCTTCCTTCCTTCCTTCCTTCCTTCCTTCCTTCCTTCCTTCCTTCCTTCCTTCCTTCCTTCCTGTTCGAATTGCCTTTCACTTGCTGTAATCTTTTTGAAAGGATTACACTCATCCACATTATATGAAAGAAATCTTTAGCATTTGGAGTACAGGTTAAGGATATTCTTGCTGTATAAAATGTATTTTGGAAAGTTTCTTCAGTTCCATTTCACACTGATTCGTATCCAGGTAATCTTTGCACAGGGAAAGATAAAGGTTTGTTTTGCTGTAAATCAAATGGGCAACTAAAGTACAATTTTGAGAATGTGTTCAGAGATTTTCTTTCAATAAATAGTCACCTATGGAACACATATTGTCATCCATGTTTTGCCCGGTTATGTTTTACTATATGATAATACATTAAATACTTAAATAATACAATAGGCTTATCCAGAATCTTCACATGGCATAATAAGCTTCTGACTATTCACCTCAGGCATTTAGTTTCTTCATAAATATATTACGAATTGAGCATGGGCTTTTGCTGCCAAATTGCTGATGTGTGCATTCTATGTTTAAAGTGTTCTAGACATTGAACGGGGAGGAAAGCTATGACAAATCTAGACAGCATACTAAGAAGCAGAGACAAAACCCTGCCAACAAAAGCGCATATTGTCGAGGTGATGGTTTTTCCAGTTGCAATGTATGGCTGTGAAAGTTGGACCATAAGGAAGGCTGAATGTCAAAGAATTGAGGCCTTTGAACCATGGTGCCGGAGAAGAGTCCTACGAGTCCCTTGGACTGCAAGGCTATCAAACCGGTCAGTCCTAGAGGAGATCAAACCTGACTGCTTTTTATAAGGCCAAATCTTGAGAATTGGCCACCTCATGAGAAGGAAGAACTCCCTGGAGAAGAGCCTAATGCTGGGAAAAATTGAGGGCAAAAGAAGAAGACAGCAGAGAATGAGGTGGCTGGATGGAGTCAGTGAAGCAGTCAGTGTAAGCTTAAATGGACTCCAGGGGATGGTGGAGGACAGGAAGGCCTGGAGGAACATTGTTCATGGGGTCATGATGGGTCGGACATGACTTCACAACTAACAACAAGACATTCAAAGTGTATTCAAAGTGCCTGCAAAAGGATTGTTAGCAGGTCTGCAGGTCATACATAGCTCTTCACCAAACTGCACATCTTTTCCCTCCACACTTTTAATCCTGCTGGTAAAATTCAGGCAAAATTCCACAGGCTTTGGTGTTTTCTGTCAAGAAGCAATGGTTAATGAACAAATATTGTGAATCTAGTAACTTACAGTAAATTCTATGTGGGTATAATTCTATAGTGACATGATGCTTAGCATTAAGAGAAATAGACTGGGTTCACATATTGTTCTAAGGAGTGATGAGATGCATTATGTTACATGTACCTAGTCACTTAATTTAAAAACTATGGTTGATGGTTGGTATACAATGGAATCCCAACTTGTAGTTTATTAATAAATTATAACAAACTATGGCTAAATAAGGTTCATGAGACAGATTACAGCCTTTTTTTTAGTTCTGTTGAATTCCTATTTCAATAAGAAACAAGATCTGTGCAGTTGATAATATAAATAGTCTTTAATTTTCCATGCTTCTCCAAAGTTTACAATATACAGTACTGTAGTTCCCTAATTATATTAAGGAAGTTGCATACAAAAACATAAAATTGTATTTGTATATGTTAAACGGCATAAATGTTTTTTTTAAATACTGAGTCTCTCTCTTTCTCTCTTGCCAACTGTGATATTCCTTAGAATTAATATTTTCAATTGTTGTGGGGTGTGTGGGGAAGAAAAATACAGTTTAGCTGTATCTGGTAGTCATGCAACCATCATTTTTAAGAACTTAAGAAAATTATTTTGATATAAATTAGCTAATTTTCCAGAATAGTAACATAGCAGTTGGATTTGTAGAGCAAGGTTCAGTTTGTGACAGAATTTTCAGCAAGCATAATTATCTTATAAACAGATCCATAAATTAAACATGTTCCTATCCAACTGACACTTCATATATTAGAAATATTATAAATAATTAAGGGAACTAAACTAAAACTAAAAAAAGAGTACAGATAGTATCAGAGAAAAGGCTTAGGAACATTAATATTATCATAGCAAAATCTGTGCATTTATTAATTCCAAATATGCATGTTTCTCTGTGTGTGCCTTTCAGCTAGAATCTTGTCACTGTCAACAGCTTTGTTGAAGCTATAATGGGAAACAATATGTATGAACAGAAATTTCATGTACTACTGCAGAGACTCCAGGTGCCATGCCAATTTTTTTCCCTAGAGTGAATGGATTTCTTTATGAAACAGAAAGGGGAAAAAAGATAAAAACAAAGTTGATGCACAATTGGGACTTAACCCTAATCAAGTTTCCTTTTTGAATTCCTGATTTATTGAATGATTCGAGCTTCGGTCCACATTAGAATAGGAAATAAAACTGGTACTTGAATGAATGAAACACCATTACTTAATACTTAGGGACCAAAGTACTTTTGGTACTTTTTTTTTTGCAAGTATTGAATGCAAACCTATTGCAACCACTTAAAATTTACCTCTAAACAAGCTGACAATGAGGCAAAAATCTTCTGTCCAAGATTGTTCCTGTAGTCATTCTCCTTTTCTTCCAACATAACATTGTCTTCAACAAAACATAGTCCCTAAATATTTTTTTAAAGTTATCTAAAAAGAGATGGGTGGCATATTTTGGACTTTTTAGATATCTTTCCACACATACTTGAAATATGCTGAGAAGTGAAACTCTGCCTTTTGTCCCCAGTTCCCAACAGGACATACATATATATCTGTTCCACATACAGTGGTCCCTCTACTTACGAGCTACTCGATAGACGAATTTTTTGAGTTACGAGCAGGAAAAGTGGCCCCACCCTTACGTATTTTTTCGACATCCGAGTGATAAACTGGGGAAAAAAAAA
>JANHFR010003137.1:66964-76969 GCA_032468015.1 Mimophis mahfalensis | reverse complement strand
GCCGCTTGTGGGGGGCGAGAGCCCTAATGAGCAGGCATATGCATGGAATGAGGGCTGTTGCTAAGCACTTTGTAAGCTGCCTTGAGTCTTCGGAGAAGGGCGGGATATAAATGGGATTAAAAAAAACAAAACACATGTCCCAATTTTTTCTTCCTCTATGGAGGAAATTTCTAAGGCAACTTTCAGTCCCAGAATCATAAGTTATATATACATTTATTTATTCACTTAACAAAAGTATATGACCATATAAGGCTGACCATATAAGCTCACCTGACTATAAGAACTAAAGAAGAAACATACAGGGCAAATATGAAATGATGTCATTCATAGAGAAGCTATAACCTGTTCACCATGCCAGAATACAAGACATAGATATTTTTTTTAAAGTGTATGCGTTTGTAATTTCATTTATGTATACATATATTGTGGGGATGTGGTGGCCCAGTGGCTAAGATGCTGAGCTTGTCAATCAGAAAGGTCAGCAGTTCGGTGGTTTGAATCCCAAGTGCTGCGTAACAGAGTGAGCTCCCATTACTTGTCCCAGCTTCTGCCAACCTAGTAGTTCAAAAGCATGTCAAATGCAAGTAGAAAAATAGGGACCACCTTTGGTGGGAAGGTAACAGTGTTCCATGCACCTTCGGTGTTTAGTCATGCTGGCCACATGACCATGAGACGTCTTTGGACAGTGCTGGCTCTTCGGCTCTGAAGCAGAGATGAGCACCACCCCCTAGAGTCAGGAACGACTAGCACATATGTGTGAGGGGAACATTTACATTTACATTTTATACACATATTGTATGAATCTATGTATATTTTGTTGGTGAAGGTGATACTAACAGTCTGATAATTGGAACTGGATATCAGAGTTTCCTTTCTTTGGATGTATTCAAGTAATGTGTGGAAAGGTATCTGCTTCAGTTGACTAAATGACTTATCCTAACTCTGCAAATCTCAAGAGAAATTGGAATGGGAAGTTCAAAGAAAGAAAAAAATAGCAGGTAGGCCAGACCAATTCTAGTTTTCACTCCATCTCATATTCTTTTCAATTGAGCCCTCTATAACTCAAAACGTAGAGCTATGGAAGTGCTGCATTCATAAATTGTTCAGATTGCATGATGTATTTTCATGGTTCTGACAAACTCTCAATGGCATATTGTTGTAGGAAAAAGAGTAATGTATGAAATTTAGGATTACTTGCTTTGAAAACCTGGGAGAAGGCAGAACAGAAGCTTCAACCATTCAACTGGAGCTTGTCAGTTTCCAGGCATAGTTATGCTTTATACAGCTAAATTTCAAACTCAGGAAAGTAATGTGACATAATTAACATAGTCCAATTATGGTCTATAATTGGACTATTATATGAATTTAGGAACTACATCATTATCACATTGCTTCCTTGATGTTTGGAATTCCTTACCATATAAATTAGATTACATGTGGGTTGTCACAATGGAGCCAATGGGAGGTAGATTTTCAGCCATTGATATTTTTATAACAGCAGTTACACTTTGGAGTTAACTATTATAGCCATGGTTTAATGGTCATTTTGTCACTTTTCCAGATTTTTTTTTCCTTTGGAGAATATGTGAAAATATTGCCTTTTTATATAAAAAAAATCTGTATCTATTTCCACTAATACAGAATAGCTAAATAACATGGGAGAGATAAAAATATGTATTTATTCATGATTCACACAGCAGAAATGTAAAATTTCTGTGGGGTTTAAGTAGAAGAAAGAGAGACAATATATCTTTATACTTTTATTTTTAAGATATTCTAAAAAAGTCACCTAGAGTATAGAAAAAAATTAGACAGTTGCCAACTTTTTGACTGGGATTCTTCTTATACTGTAATTCTATACTGCCAAAAATTTAAAGAGTACATATCGTAAGTACTGTGCAAGACATCAGACAATTAGGACTATTTTCAGTATTATTTTTCTACAATGCTTGTGATACATCACAATATCTATGGCACACACATTTGAAGTATATGAACATGTATTTAAAAAAAAAATAATCTGGGGGTGAATTTCTGTTGCCCAATGACTATGAAATGCTACAGTATTTTAAATAATTATCATATATTTTATTTTTTCAAGTATCACTGATGAGAATTGCTTGCAGATTTCTATATGGCACTCAGTGTTCTTTAAAATGCTAAACACGATACAGAATAACAATAAAAATGTTAGACCCTGCTCTGCTTTATGTGAGACCATCCTTGGGTATGTTTAGTAATAAACAGAAGACTATAAATTTCAGCAAGTACTTGTGATTCAAGTGTGTGGAAAATTTACTTTACTACCCTACCATAATTCTTTCCCTTAGAACATTCAGTTATGTTTTCAGTCCCTGTTTCCTGGCATCCCTCTTTGATAAATGTATTATTATCATGCTCTTTAACACCCTCCATTACTGTTTTGAGGTGTTGGGGATGGGTGAGTTAGTAATTTTATATATGTGCATATAAAATAGTTCATTATTTTATATTATTCTGTTTTTGGAAAAAAAAACATTTGAAAACATTTATTCCTGTAAAATATATTTTCCTCAGATTTAAGGATATTTTATTGTCAAATATGTTTTCGTAAAATATAATGTGCCAAACTGTGGGAAATTTTAAGAATAATGTTAAATGCAGTGCAATCTACATGTAAATTAAGATGTAAGACTCTGATCTTTTAAGAAATTAATCTAATGCCTATGTAGAACCCTGTTCCATTCTGAATGTTCTGGAAAGCCCCTGAGAGTCTGTCCTTTCCCAGTCTACACAAACATATAGCATGAGAAAGTGTATTTATTTCACACAACCCACCCTGTAGGCATTCCCAGGTCACATCTCTATGCGAGCAATCCTTTCAGGTCCATTCTCAAACATCATAGATGTAACAAAGTCAATGAGGGAAATCACGTCACAGTCTCTTTTGCACATTGGCAGCACAACAGCCCTAGAATGTTCTTGGCAGACAAAACAAACACACTTTCAAGAGATTCAAGGTACAACAGGGCCAACATGACTCCAGCGGGTTCCAGACATGACAAAGGCAACTTGGTATCAATGGGTTCAAGTCCCAATGAATGCAAGCAACATGGTCCCAATGAGTTCAATACTCCAGAAGGGCAACATGGCTTGACAGGGTCCAAGGCATGATAGCAGCAGCATGACTCCAACAGGTTCAAGGTACAATGCAGGTAACTTGGCATCAATAGGTTCACTGCACAACAACTGCAACATGATCTCAAAGAGTTTAAGACACGAGTCAAGAGCTTTCATGGATGGACAGATAATGAATGTCTCTCTCTGACAAGCTTCAGGCTCCAAATGCTGAACTAAATAGGTGCAGGCTGGTACAATTCATTAGGAGGGGTGAGGCTGTCTCCTTTGAGTAACCTCATCTACCTCCATTGTTTCACCCTTCACTTGGCTCTGTGTGACCTTAGATGGGACCTGCAAATCCTCCTCTTCACTAATGACCAGAGGCCACAGCTGACTCTCTTCTCTAGTCTGCAAAGCTGGCTAGTTATCTGCACTCACTGGCTGTGGCTGCATCTCTCCTTCTGCCTGTGCAGCCAGCCATTTACTCAGTCACTCACTCTTAGATTCTTCCAAAGCTCATGGCACAATTTGACCTCCAAACCAACTATGAAGACCTCCACCTCCACCTGATCCCTGTCACATGTCCCCAGAACCAGCTCTTCCTCATTGTCTGAGCTGGCACCTGAGTGAGCCATTCCAGAGACAGTGTGGTGTAGCACTTAAGTTCTAAACTAAGACTAGAGATACCCAGGGGTGGGATTTAGCCAGTTCAGGAAAATGGTTTGTTATGATTTTGCACAGTTTGGAGAACCAGAAAATTGCATTACTGGCTGGCCCCATTCAACCCCACCTGGCCCCGTCCAGTAACTCTTAATATCTCCTTGGGTCAGAGGACATGTGCAGTCCCTCCGTCTAGTCTTCCATGGGGCCTCCGCCCACATGCTGCCTGCTTGCCCTCCGCTTCGCTCATCTTCCAACTGCCTTGGTGGTGGGGGACACGGCGAGGCTCTGCCACCTTTTGTGAGAAGCCTCCAGCCACCAGTAGTTTTCGGCACAAGAAGCCTCCAGCCATTGCTGCCAGCTTGGTTGCACAGAGCAACTGGGATGCCAGGACCTTTTGCATGGAGACAGCATGTGGCTGGCTGCTTCTCAGCTGCACAGAGTAAACAGGCCCACATCTCACAGTGCCGGAGGGACTCGCCCATGCACTGTCTCCTCGCAGAAGGTCTCAGCACCATGAGATGTGTGCACACTCTGTGTGTGCCCGAGAAGGAGGAGAAGACTTGGCCAAAATTTTCTGCCTCCCTTTGCATTTCATAAAAATGAAATAAAATCTAAATCTAAATCTGTCCCTTTAAGGTACTTCGATGTGGCCTGCTGTCTGGCCCTGTGCAAAGGGGCTGCCACTGCCAAAGGAAAAGGGTTTGACTCTCCCAGTTCTGGTCACTCCACACACTGAAACCAGGTGGTGGGAGGGAGGGGGAACCATAAAGAGACAGGCTGTGGCGGCTGCCTTCTGAGCAGCTTTCCTGAGCAGCAAGAAAAGTTCAGCCAAGTCATCTTCTCCATCTAAACCTCAAACATACACACAGAACAAACACACACACACCTCATGGCACTGGGACCTTCTGAGTGGAGACAGTGTGTGGACAAGTCCCTCCGGTGCCATAAGCTATGTGCGCATGTTTGCTCTGTGTGCATGTTTGAAGCTGAGAAGTAGGAGAAGGTTTGACTGAACTTTGGAAGAACCTTGCCCAAGACTTCTCATGTATTCAGGGGCTACACCTCTCCCAACGATGAGTTTGGTGGCAATCTAATGAAATGTCTTCCAGCTCTTTAAGATCGACTTTAAGAGTGTCCAAGTTTTAGACTCTTCTGCTGCTTGTTGTGGCTTGCTTGGAAAAACTCCCATCCTCACAGTTGTTCTTTGATCACCACTGCACACCAAAGCACCCCCTCCCACATTGCTTCCCCCCCCCTTAGTTCATGCTAAATGTCCTACTTTGGAAGACTTTGCCGATTGTTCACTGTCACCCCTCAGCCCCCACAGAAGAAACCAAGAGCAAAAGTAGCAGTGGTGAGGTGACAGAGGCATGTCCCTCCGTGGTCCCCTGCCAGGTGACAGCCAAGGCTTCGCTGCTTCCTCCTTTCCTCAGAGGCATGGTGTCTGCCTCCCTTCACATTCCTTGCACCCGCCAGGAGCACTGAACAGGAGTGGGAAAGCATACACAGGAGCCAGGGAATGCAAAGTTGGCTGCTATGGGTTGAGCGCCTTGGCTTTCACCACTGAACCTCACAATCACCCTGACGTGGTATGGTTCTTTACTTGGGCAGCCCAATGGCCACAGTACCACCTGCAGCAGCAACAAGCAGCACTGGAACAACAAGGTACACTAAGATTTGGCAGTGCAGAAATTGTTCTGTAAACAAATAGTGTATCTCTGAAGAGCTTCTGGCAAAAAAAAATCCAACCTCACCCCAAAACGATACCCATTTGCCAGGCAGATTCAGCAGGCAGTCACAATCTTTAGATGGACTTTTATTTTGTCAGACCAAAGCAGAGGGGTGGGCAAAGGTACATATGAAATCACCCTGTCTCTGCAGCATTGGTCATGTGACTGAGTGGGCATGGCCACCTCAACATCACTCACAGCAAGGTGCTGCCCACTTAGTCACGTGACTACCAAGCCACACCCACCAAGCCATGCCCACAGAACTAGTAGTGAAATTTTTTGAATCCCACTATTGGAGATACCTTTACTCTTGAGCCAGTCTTTTTCTCAACCCAGCCTGCCCTACAGAATGATGGTTTTCAGAGTAAAATTTACACTATTGTTTAAACTGGTCTTGTTGCTACAGGAAAGATAATATGAAATAACAAAAAGATGGGATGTTGACAACTAGTCCAGAGCATCTTTTAGACTTGTGGAAAGCCTTGTTTGAAAGCAGCATGGTTAAATCATCCCTTCTAAATGAAACTTCAAATTAAATTGCATAATTGATTGGATGTATCAAAACAAATTAAATGCTATTAAATTAGAAGAAACACAATGGATTTTTGCATATGTGCAGAAATAAATTTATTGAATCAAATTAATTCTATTTAACATTTTTATTTTTATTTTATTGACTCATAAAATAGGATTTTAGTGATTCGTGTACTCCCCAGAGTTGTTAGAATTATTATATGACCATTGTTGTATTTGTTATCATTAGACTTTGAACATCAATTTGTTTTTTAACTTATAGTCCTGAGCCAGAAATGGGCTGCCCACAGCCCTGTGTCACAGGCCATATGAAGATGGCCAACATTCCAACATTTCTTATGTGGCTCTCTGACCTCCTTGAGCATGTTAGAGTAGGTGAGTTAGAGAGAGTGAAGGAATGGAATTGCATTGTTGAATATAAATCCTGAAATTCTTCACCTCTTCTTCACCTCCCAAAACACTTTAAGTGAGAAATTGGGAAGCCCCCCAGCCAAAAAAAATAAAATAAATCTAAACCTAAGCCCTGACCACAGTTTCAGAAAAGTTATATATCAGACAGATTTCCAAAATTTATTTTAGATAGAGGGGGAGGCTTTGAAACTTGGAAGGCTTTTTATACTTATTACTCTGAAAAATAAGTAAACAAATAAATAAATAGGAGGGGAGGAGAGAAAAGGAAATGAGAGAAGAAGAGAAGAAGAGGAGAAGAGAAGGGAATGTTGGTATGAACTTTCTTATATGGATACAAAGCATCTCCAAAGAACACAAAGCCAATAGAATTTTAAATAGAATTTTATTATAAAAGAGTATTATAATGCAAACAAAATGGCATTGTCCTCTCTTGGCTTCTTTATTTTTAGCTTTAAAACCACTAGCAAAGGATATGTGACAGGCAAATAAATTCTTAGAAACTAGACCAGTGTTGGTGAACCTTTTTGGCACCAAGTGCTGAAATGGGAGTGTGTGTACGGGAGGGCACCGGAAACCGGAAGAGCAGCTCCCTGGCACTGCACCTGGCCTTCTGGTTTCTGGCTCAAATGCATATGTGAAGACCAGCTGGCTGGCACACATGCGCGTGTCAGAAACTGGAAGCGCAACAGGCGATGGCTGGCATGTCCGGAGAGATGGCTCTGCATGCCCCTTCCAGCACACATGCCATAGGTTCGCCATCATGGAACTAGACTAACAAATTATAAAGTTAAAGTATAAATTAAAATTATAAAGTATAAATTAAAATTATAAACAGATGAAACTGCATTTAAAATTATCCACACAACAGCCTTTCAGAAGTTCTAATAGAATATATATCAGTATATCAAGTCAATAAGAACCAGGCTCAAGAAATTATCTGAGGAAGAAAACTTTACTTACAGAAAACAAGGGGCTTTGCCAGCACTCCATTATACAACTTGCAGCAAAATTGCCCTTCCAACCTTCAAAGTTTGCCTCTAGACAGAAACCCTCCCAAGAATCCAGGTCATCCTGTTTAAACTCAAGTCTAACACCTGGGTTGCCAAAGAATGGAGGGCTTAATTAGCCAAGAGCCACACACAAGTGAGCCATCGGTCAGCCTCACCAGCCACCAGAAATCAAAATAACAGTTTTCTGTATTAAGATACAGAAAAGGAATGCAGTGACCACTGGATTCCTGGCAAGCAAAATGTAGAGCTTGGAGTCAGGTAGTGATCTTATATAAATTACGTAACTTTTTAAAGGAATTGCATAACATTTTAAGGAGTATAGACAAATTGATACCTTCTTGTACAAGTGAGGGAGCAAAGGCAGGTATGCAGCATGTCTGGAGAAGAAAAATTTCAGACGAAGCCAAGAGCTCCTCAAGGACACAGATATCATGCTAATTGTTGTTATATGTTACTGCAACAGTGCAACTTTTCATATTTTTTAAACATAGGCAGACCTGAATGAGTTTATTATCTTTATCCTTGAGTACATCAGTATGCTAGTTATCAAAACCTCTTTAGACACAACAATGTTACTTTAAAAGATGAGGGGCATTTTCCATGTTGCAAAGATTTGCTATTGTCCAGGCAGCTTGTTGCTGTTGTTGCTGTTGTTGTTTTGCTTAGATATGAAGCAATATTGTTGCACTGCAAAGCAAACAAGTTCAGCTGGGAGTTGTCAGCTACCCCATTTTCTAGTTCTATGAAGTTCACAAAATGTATTGTGTACACTCACTAATACTACTTCAATTGCAAAAGGAATTATGAAAAGAAGATGTAATGGGAGTTTTTTAAAAAAA
The DNA here is from genome assembly GCA_032468015.1 of Mimophis mahfalensis. NCBI lineage: Eukaryota > Metazoa > Chordata > Lepidosauria > Squamata > Mimophis > Mimophis mahfalensis. The sequence continues at coordinate 68,683 of JANHFR010003137.1, read as the reverse complement.
ATAAATACAAAATTTAGTCAATTCATTAAACCCTTTTTGCAAATTGCTTTTGACATAAAATTCAGAACCTGAACAAGGCAAAGGCTATGAATAAATGGATGCATATTTGAATTAGAACAACTGATATTTCACAATGGGAGAATCAATAGGAGAGTTAGAGAAAATTGGTGGATGTGATTCTGTAATGGCATGTTACCCCAGTATTGATTGCAAAAATAAGTACATCATCTAATAAAGAAATTATTGGAAATATAATAAATTGGGGATTATTTTTCCATGTTTGGTGGCAATGTATGAAGGACTGACAATATTGGGAAATGAGAGTTCATAGTGGGATAAAACAGATTTTAAATGTGGATTTTTCCTTTTCAGCCTGCTATGTTTGGAAACAGCTACTAGGATTCTTCAAGTTTCTTACTGGAAGTTACAAATACCTTCCATACAAAAAAAAGGAAAACTTACAGCAATATGTATCAATGTCAAAACTTGACAAAATGATGAGTTCCTCCACTTATTTATTGGACCTGTGCCCCTCCTGGCTGGTTTTGGCCAGCAGGGAGGTGACACAAGGCTGGCTCCAGGCTTTAGTTAACGCTTCTTTGAGAGAGGGGTCCTTCCTGCAAGCATTAAAGGAAGTGGTTATAAGGCCCCTCCTTGAGAAGCCTTCCCTGGATCTGGCGGAATTAAAGAACTTTCATCCGGTCTCCAACCTACCCGTTGTACGGAAGGTTGTAGAGAAAGTGGTGGCTTATCAGCTCCTGTGGTCATTGGATGAAACGGATTATCTGGACCCTTTTCAGTCAGGTTTCAGGCCTGGCTACATCACAGAAACTGCTTTGGTCGCACTGATAGATGATCTCTGGTGAGCCTGAGATAGGGATCATTCCTTTATCTTGGTGCTACTTGGCCTCTCGGCATCTTTCAATACCATTGACCATGGTATCCTTCTATGACGACTAAGGGAGTTGGGAGTGGGAGGCACCATGCTACGGTGGTTCTCCTCCTATCTCTCTGGTTGGTTGCAGTCAGTGTTGGTAGAAGGACAGAGGCTGACTTCCAGGCCCCTCATATGTGGGGTTCCTCAGGGTTCGGTCCTCTCTCCACTCATATTTAACATCTACATGAAACCACTGGGTGAGATCATGGGGCTACCCTTGAAGAGTGTTTGGAGACTGCAGTTGGTCCGGAATGCTGCCAGACAAGCTATTGTGGGTGCGCCAAGATATACCCACTGCTCCCTATTGGTCTCCGGACACAATTCAAGGTGTTGGTCATTGCCTTTAAAGCCCTACATGGCTTAGGACTTGGTTATCTTCGAGACCGCCTTCTACTGCATAGCTCCCAGCAACCGGTAAGATCCCACAGGGTGAGCCTCCTCCAGGTCCCATCAGCAAAACAGTGTCAGCTGGTGGGCCCATGGGTGGGTGGGGGGCTTCACTGTGGCTACCCTGGCCCTTTGGAATCAGCTACTTCCTGAGGTCTGGACTATTGGCCTTCCAGAAGGCGATGAAGACCTGGCTTTTCTGGCAGGCTTGCGGCTGTTGATCTTGTACCACAATCTTTTGAGGTTTGGCCTATAATTTATTTTATTTATTTATTAATCAAATTTATATACTGCCCTTCTCCCGAAAGACTCAGGGCAGTGTACAGGGCAATTTAAAACAAAATACAATTACAAAAGTTAAAATGAATTAAATTAAACTAGGAAGCCCCGATAAA